>BLKR01004170.1:0-117357 GCA_011170035.1 Teleogryllus occipitalis
TATTTTTAATAATGTTTTGTAATGTATACTTTCTTAAACGTAATGATATGACTCCGCTGG
The DNA here is from genome assembly GCA_011170035.1 of Teleogryllus occipitalis. NCBI lineage: Eukaryota > Metazoa > Arthropoda > Insecta > Orthoptera > Gryllidae > Teleogryllus > Teleogryllus occipitalis. Next base: position 61 of record BLKR01004170.1, read on the forward strand.
TGGATAAAACACAACTGACCTGAAACTAGAACATGTAATATAAGGTCATAATATCTCCATTTCAGCAAATAATCACAATAGCCAAACGATCACATTTTAAACAAATATTAAAAGTGAAATTAACATCTGACTTGGAATAAACATCGAATGTTTCTGCCAATCCATGCGACGGATTGGTTGATTGTTCGTGATTCAGGGCGCGTCATCTACTATGGTCACTAGTCCCGTAAGTAAACCTCCCGGTCAGAGGCGCTGCACTGACATCAGTTGATGCACTGAGCCATCGCTCCCGGTTTGACTGATTAATAATTTCTTTTTTGGGAGCGTCAACTGCCAAGGTCAATAGTCCCTAACTGTAGTTCTGTTTGTTTGTTTATCGCGGAGGTGAAGGCGATCTTCCCCCGCGGGATGCCTAAATGTCGACTAGCGGGGTTTTCCCCAACCAGGGAACAGTGGGACAAGCTGTGAGTGCCCGACTGGCCTCCCTACGTGCGTGGCAGTGTGGTGTACTTACGTAAATGCGGAAGACCGACGTCATTCCGTCGCAGCCCCTCTGGCCCGCGTGCCAGCTCCAGTCGGGGTAGGGCGCCAGCTGCGGGGAGTCGCGCTGGTGTTTGTCCTTGATGGTGGCCAGCGCCACTTGCGCACCCGGGAAGATGGACGCGAACGCCAGAAAGCGGCGGCCCGTCGCCCCTTCGCACGGCACAAAAGCAAAGTCCAGTTTACAATTTTATAATAAATCATCAAAAAAGTTTACAATGGTATCACAGTTGTATCCCTAAAGGTTCTTTGAGACTTTGTACGTGGCGGGAAGAGGAAGTAAAGAACGCGATCGCGCGGGGCCGGCTTGTTTAAGGTTCTACTTCAGAGTTTGTCTGCAATGGATGAGACCACGGACAGGTAGAGGATATGGCCTCTAGAAGTCGCATTGTATGATCCGGCGCAAGCATCAGCTTCGACTCACAATATCCGTCAACCTCCTCAAACCTAAAAACCTCCCGGCCTCCGGAGCTCAAGTTGTAAACTCGCCACATTCCTTATCACATTGACAAGACATTAAACGTAACTTGCTGAACCTTAGCACTTAATTATAATAGTGAAACCGAAAATTGCTTTATAGAATCCAACTTCGAACGGCTAGCTACTGAACTGTGGGTTAGGCTCACTACGTGCAAGAGTGACCATTGCTAGACGTTGAGACTAAATGATCAAAACCCGTGGTCTATCCTCGGCGTCTTGTAGAGGGAGAGGAAGTGGTTGAGCCCTTACGGTCGACGTCCACGTCGAAGGGCGTAGAGTTCTGCGGCGCGTAGTCGGCGCGCGCGCTCATCTGCTGGCGCTGCTCCTCGCTGTCGAAGGCGAAGTCGAAGGTGCCCCACGTGTACTGCAGCGTCATGTGTTGGAGGCCGCAGGCGGAGCCCACCAGCGCCCACAGCGCCACCGCGAACAGCGCCTGCCACACAACGCACATCGCATCCACTGAACCTCAGCTGCTAGGGTCATGGGTCCTTCAAGTACAGCTCACGCCCCCTGCCACACAACGCACATCGCATCCACTGAACCTCAGCTGCTAGGGTCATGGGTCCTTCAAGTACAACTCACGCCCCCTGCCACACAACGCACATCGCATCCACTGAACCTCAGCTGCTATGGTCATTGGTCCTTCAAGTACATCTCACGCCCCCTGCCACACAACGCACATCGCATCCACTGAACGTCAACTGCTAGGGTCATTGGTCCTTCAAGTACAGCTCACGCCCCCTGCCACACAACGCACATCACATCCACCGAATGTCAACTGCTAGGGCCACATTCCCTGCCGCTGCTCGCGCCCCCTGCTATACAATGCACATCACATCCACTGAACTCAGCTGCGGGGTCATTGGTCCTTCAAGTACAGCTCACGCCCCCTGCCACACAACGCACATCGCATCCACTGAACCTCAGCTGCTACGGTCACTGGTCCTTCAAGTACAGCTCACGCCCCCTGCCACACAACGCACATCGCATCCACTGAACCTCAGCTGCTAGGGTCATTACTCCCTCAAGCCCGCTCGCGCCCCCTGCTATACAATGCACATCACATCCACTGAACCTCAGCTGCTGGGGTCATTGGTCCTTCAAGTACAATTCACGCCCCCTGCCACACAACGCACATCGCATCCACTGAACGTCAACTGCTAGGGTCACACGTCCTTCAAGTACAGCTCAGGCCCCCTGCCACACAACGCACATCGCATCCACTGAACCTCAGCTGCTAGGGTCATTACTCCCTCAAGCCCGCTCGCGCCCCCTGCTATACAATGCACATCACATCCACTGAACCTCAGCTGCTAGGGTCATTGGTCCTTCAAGTACAATTCACGCCCCCTGCCACACAACGCACATCGCATCCACTGAACCTCAGCTGCTATGGTCATTGGTCCTTCAAGTACAACTCACGCCCCCTGCCACAAAACACACGTTATTTACATTGCACGTCAACTGCTAGGCGCATCTGTACCTTAAATACAGTGAATACCCTATCCCGCGCACGCTCCCTGCCACACAACGCACATCGCATCCACTGAACCTCAGCTGCTAGGGTCATTGGTCCTTCAAGTACAGCCCACGCCCCCTGCCACACAACGCACATCGCATTCACTGTACCTCAACTGCTAGGGTCATTGGTCCTTCAAGTTCAGGGAACGCTCCGTACCGAGCATGCCCCTTGCCACACAACGCACATCGCATTCACTGAACCTCAACTGCTAGGGTCATTGGTCCTTCAAGTACAGGGAACGCTCCGTACCGAGCATGCCCCTTGCCACACAACGCACATCGCATTCACTGAACCTCAACTGCTAGGGTCATTGGTCCTTCAAGTTCAGGGAACGCTCCGTACCGAGCATGCCCCTTGCCACACAACGCACATCGCATTCACTGAACCTCAACTGCTAGGGTCATTGGTCCTTCAAGTTCAGGGAACGCTCCGTACCGAGCATGCCCCTTGCCACACAACGCACATCGCATTCACTGAACCTCAACTGCTAGGGTCATTGGTCCTTCAAGTTCAGGGAACGCTCCGTACCGAGCATGCCCCTTGCCACACAACGCACATCGCATTCACTGAACCTCAACTGCTAGGGTCATTGGTCCTTCAAGTTCAGGGAACGCTCCGTACCGAGCATGCCCCTTGCCACACAACGCACATCGCATTCACTGAACCTCAACTGCTAGGGTCATTGGTCCTTCAAGTTCAGGGAACGCTCCGTACCGAGCATGCCCCTTGCCACACAACGCACATCGCATTCACTGAACCTCAACTGCTAGGGTCATTGGTCCTTCAAGTTCAGGGAACGCTCCGTACCGAGCATGCCCCTTGCCACACAACGCACATCGCATTCACTGAACCTCAACTGCTAGGGTCATTGGTCCTTCAAGTTCAGGGAACGCTCCGTACCGAGCATGCCCCTTGCCACACAACGCACATCGCATTCACTGAACCTCAACTGCTAGGGTCATTGGTCCTTCAAGTTCAGGGAACGCTCCGTACCGAGCATGCCCCTTGCCACACAACGCACATCGCATTCACTGAACCTCAACTGCTAGGGTCATTGGTCCTTCAAGTTCAGGGAACGCTCCGTACCCAGCATGCCCCTTGCCACACAACGCACATCGCATTCACTGAACCTCAGCTGCTATGGTCATTGGTCCTTCAAGTTCAGGGAACGCTCCGTACCGAGCATGCCCCTTGCCACACAACGCACATCGCATTCACTGAACCTCAACTGCTAGGGTCATTGGTCCTTCAAGTTCAGGGAACGCTCCGTACCGAGCATGCCCCTTGCCACACAACGCACATCGCATTCACTGAACCTCAACTGCTAGGGTCATTGGTCCTTCAAGTTCAGGGAACGCTCCGTACCGAGCATGCCCCTTGCCACACAACGCACATCGCATTCACTGAACCTCAACTGCTAGGGTCATTGGTCCTTCAAGTTCAGGGAACGCTCCGTACCGAGCATGCCCCTTGCCACACAACGCACATCGCATTCACTGAACCTCAACTGCTAGGGTCATTGGTCCTTCAAGTTCAGGGAACGCTCCGTACCGAGCATGCCCCTTGCCACACAACGCACATCGCATTCACTGAACCTCAACTGCTAGGGTCATTGGTCCTTCAAGTTCAGGGAACGCTCCGTACCGAGCATGCCCCTTGCCACACAACGCACATCGCATTCACTGAACCTCAACTGCTAGGGTCATTGGTCCTTCAAGTTCAGGGAACGCTCCGTACCGAGCATGCCCCTTGCCACACAACGCACATCGCATTCACTGAACCTCAACTGCTAGGGTCATTGGTCCTTCAAGTTCAGGGAACGCTCCGTACCGAGCATGCCCCTTGCCACACAACGCACATCGCATTCACTGAACCTCAACTGCTAGGGTCATTGGTCCTTCAAGTTCAGGGAACGCTCCGTACCGAGCATGCCCCTTGCCACACAACGCACATCGCATTCACTGAACCTCAACTGCTAGGGTCATTGGTCCTTCAAGTTCAGGGAACGCTCCGCACCGAGCATGCCCCCTGCCACACAACGCACATCACATTCATTGAACGACCACGGCTATGGCCATTGGTTGTTAAAGTACATTGTATCCCGCGTACGCCCCCTGCCACACAACGTATTTCACATCCATTGAACGACAACTGCTATGGTCATTACTCCCTCAATTATAGTGAAATCTATAGTCAGTGCTATGGTCATTACTCCCTCAAGCCCGCTCGCGCCCCTGCTATACAACGCACATCACATCCATTGCACTGCAACTGATATGGTCATTAGTCCTTCAAGTACAATGAATGCTCTCTCGCCTACAGCCCCTGCAAAACATCACATCTATTGAACGTCAACTGCTATAGCCATTTGTACCTTAAATACAGTGAATGCCCTATCCCGCGCACGCGTCCTGCCACACAACGCTTATCACATCCCTTACACGTCAACTACTATGGTCATTAGTCCCTCAAGTTCAGTGAATGCTCTACTCCGCGCACGCCCCCTCCCACACAACGCACATTACATCTATTTCTTGTCAATTGATATGGTCATTTGTCACTCAAGTACATGGAATAAACCACGCACGTCCCCTACCATTCATCGCAAAGTTCATGCATTGCACGTTAACTGCTGTGGCCATTAGTCCTTCAAGTATAGTGAATATCCCGCTTACGACCTCTGCCTCTCAAGGCACATTACATTCGTTGAACGTCAACATTGAACTGGACCGGCTTGAATCTTTGGAAATTTCAAAGGAAAATTTTCCATGTCGAAGATGATCAAGTGTGAACGATTTCTTAAAAATGTTTCCCCAAAGAAATATTTTCAAAATATATTTATGGTGGGAATATTTCTCAAAATAATAACTGTTTACATCAAACATTCTCTTACGTCAAAATACGTACGTTTTCAATAAACGCTTTGACAACATTATTCATATATGTTTCAAATTTTTACATGACTTTAGTTTAATGTTATAATAAGATGTGGGTGTCATTTAAATACAAATTTTCAGAAGTTATAAACTTTCGTTTTTACTAATATCTCATGCGTCAATAATATTAATTTCAGAACTATTAACAATTGAATGAATTTTTATGTTTAATACTTGAAACAATATTTACGAAAAAATATAGTAGTTTATTCAATAATTAACCATAAAATTCAAGAACATATAATTTTCTAAAAAACGGAAGATATTCAAATATTTGTTAAATTCGAACTTTTGAATTTGCAAAATAACACGTATGACGTGCATGAAAAAACCAGGGACATCACTAAGTGCGTGGCTCATTGACGTTACTATAGTGCCTCTGATCGGGAGGTCCTAGGAATCAAGGAGAATTTCGCTACCAACAATATGACTATGACGAATTCTGCACTTGCTTGAAGAGGAGAATTCTAGATGCGGGTGCTCTAGTTGGTAAATTTCTCAGGTTTCTCCGATCAACAGCAGGCGAAAGCCAGGACAGTACACTAACACACGGATCACGCACCGTCCTTTCTTCCTTTCCGTTGCCCTATCTTCACCCCCTACTACCGTACCCTTACACTTACAAAAACTACACTACCACACATGCCGGAAGACCAGTTGGAAGCTTGAAGCTTCTCCCGGCCGAGACTGTGCCCCATTGGTGAGGGATACCTAGCTCGACAGATCCCTCCAAGCTGATAGGTAGGTAGGCCAGATCTCGCCATCCATTGGCACAAGATCACCGGCCAACTCTCGCGATAAAAACATTTTCTACACTTACGGGGCATATATCCTTAGCAAATGACGCGCCCGCAATCACTCATCAATCAATCACCCTACACAGAAGCCAAACTCATTGTATAATTTATGAATATTATTTACATCATCATGGTTAATACTATAATTACCTTTCTCAATCCATGTTTTCCTCGTCTCCTTTGCAATTGGCCGCTATCTTGACTTTGGCAGGACATTTTCCACACTTCTAATAGGGATCCAACACACTCGTCACTATAATTTTAAGATTATTACATGTCATTCACTTTTCATTTTGACAACTTTAGGAATTTTCTTCTTAAATGTAAATGTTTAGTTTCTCAAGTACGTTTTATTTCAGTGCTAAAAAAAATAGTTGCCTACCGTCGCAACATTTTTTCATTAATAATCCATTATTACCCTAACAAAATTTAGTGTATTTGGTTGATTTTCCTTTCTTTTATACATCATTTTAATAGACAAAAAATATGATCTGAGAACTTTTGCTATAAAAATTAATTGAATTCCCCGCTATATTTTGCTTTTGCAATTTGATTTATCATTATTATTATTATTATTATTATTATTATTATTATTATTATTATTATTATTATTATTATTATTATTATTATTTACAGAGAAAAAATTACTCGACGTCAACAGACAATGTATTAAATTATAAAATTATTAAAAAGTATAGTGAAATATTTGCGAACTTGTTAAAATACTTCTTTACACATACATTCCATTAACGAGATATCATCACTCGGATTTATTAAATTTACATAACTCAAATAATATCCCAACCAAGCCATCCATGTCCATCGTCTTTTATTTCCCCTTTTCAATTCACAGGCATTATAAAATCAATAAAGAGCTTAACTTCACAACAATATCACATGTCAAAATTAACCAAGGATCTCTCTGTAAAGAGTATTGAGACAATTCAGCTTAACTACACTATATAATTAAAAAACCAAGTATTTAGGTAATGTTGAAAACAAAAGCCTTGGGAAAGAAAAATTAAGATAAAAATATTCAAAGATATCTCAAAAAAGTTCATATTCATAATTATCAAACTTGTGATGTTTAGAAAAAGCATTTCCGGACTATATTAGCTCTGAATAAACCAAAAATCTCAATACAAATTAAACGTTCACAGAACTGTCAAAGAGACTTCATCATAAGATATATAATTTGCTGTTTTAAAACCTGAGAACAGCTTTTATGAGCAAATTTAATTTAGTTTAAACTTATGAACACATAATTTCAGAATTGCACATATCCACACGCGCACACCAGTTTCAAAAGCAAACATAAACTCACCAAAGAACGTAAAGAAGTGCGACGTACGTGAAGGTTAAGTCTTTTATAATGGCCCGTGCCACTAAACTTGCCCAGATAAGATGCGTGTCACTCCCCGCATATGACCATGTCAATTTGTATTCCAGTGTCACAATACCTACAATGTTCGCAGGTTGTTTATCAGGCACTTCGTTTTATTTATCTACGTTTCTTTCCTAGAGACAAAGAATGCTTATTCATGACCTTAGGCCACCGGCAAGTCGCGATACTACAACACAGGGGCGACAGCTGCGCCACCTCGCGATTAGACACTGAAGGATTCGCATTTTATTCTGCAGGTGGAAATTATCTGGCGCCATTTATCATTTCTCCTTTATCTTAGGTGGCTCAAGACATCAAATGTCACTGCCAGTGTAACTGACCGGGAGGTTTAAGGTTCCAGCCCCGACTGTGGCAGAATTTTCTACTCTAGCTAGCTGGCATGAATTCAGCCGCTTCGCTGTCTGGAGAAGAATCTAGTAGCCAGCTGCCCTGATGGGTAGTATTCCGTGGTTTCTGCGATTGGTCCAGGTGTTGACCAGGAGAATGCCGAAGCAGTACCCTAAGTAATGGGTCATGGACCGTGCGTGATCTTTTCTTCCTCTTCCTTCTCCAATCCCCGTCCCTTAATAATTCTCACGTTTACATGCACTACACTACCACAAATGTCGATCACCGACCAAAGAGGCTCGCGGCATCAACTGATGTCTCTGCAGTTCCTGTCACCGGGAAATCCTGGTTTCGGGCTCCGGCGGTGGCAGAATTTCCGACACTAGCTTCTCAGTTAGGTCGGATTGCACAGCTGTCTGGAGAAGAATTCTAAAGCCCGGCTGCTTTGATCGGTAGTTTTCCGGTGTTTCTCCGATCGACACCAGGTGAATGCCGAAGCCGTTCCGTGACAAACGGGCCACGAACCGCGTGCGATCTTTCCTTCTTCTCCTTGACGTATCCTCACCCCTTACTATCACACACACTTTACATTCACTACATTACCACACATGACGGAAGACCATTGAAGAGCTTTGATGTAAGCATTGAATTCGGTATTTTTAAATGATTTTTTGACTCATTTTTTCATTTCTGCCGTAACCTGACAGTCCAAAAATTCGAAAAAAATATTATTGTAATCTTTGAAATGTTTTATATAAATCTGGTAAATTTCTAACCGAGATGCTTCTGAGAAATTAAATAAAATAGAGACGTCTACTTTCTGTTTAGCTGCAGTGTCTGCTAGAGCTTCACCCCCAAACACGTGGGAATCTGCAGTAGATACTTTCTTTGATCATTATTCTTTCACAGAGCAATAAATAGAAATATCCCTTCACATCTTAATAAGTTCCGGATATACACTTATGACCAGTCCCGACTTGTGGTTTTCTAAATGGGGTAGGTTGCAACCGTTTAATTCCTGGAGGGGGGCGTTGCACCGCAGCGTGACTATATTAACGTTATATACTTATAATATTAGACTTACCTTTGTTTGTAAATGAAGTAAGCTCTCTTCTCTTTCTCATCCACAAAGTAGTCTATAACGAGTTCATTGAAGCGGTGACGACAATAACTCTTTTTCAATGGAACATACAGCCAACGCACACAGTTGGTCTTCTTTCATTGGGTTACGAATTGAATTGAATTTTGAATTGAATTGAATGTGCTTTATTTTACGTGGCGAGACTCAGGCCATGAGGCCTGCTCTTCCGTCTGACCACGCAAATTCCGCTACTCCTTTCACCAACCATGGGAGAAAGAAGGTATTACTTGGGCGACGAAACAGGCGATTTGAATTTAGCTCAGAGGCGTCATTTAGGCTTGAGGATCTTTTACATGCAGTAAATCTACTAACATGGGACAGTCGGCTTTACTTCCCCCTCCGAAGGAAGGCGTACGAAGGATTTTTTCGCCCTTAAAAATCCACGGCTTCGATCGGGTTCGAACCCGCAAACTTGGGTATAACAGTCCGATACGCTAACCGTTACACCATCGCTGCCGCCAACGAATGAAGGTCTTCACCCTTTCGAAAGTAGAAAAGCAAACTTCTGCTTTACCAGTGTGCATCGGGATGGTCACTATTATCTTGGTACTTCGTTCAAACAAGTTTGCCACCGAAAGACGATCGATAAAAACGAAGCGGTCCTTTATTTGCGTCATTATGATGTCGCAAACGTCTCTCGCACACACATTTCTTGGGTCTGTAAAACGCATATGTTTGCCCGATGGTTGATCTTCTCTCCAGAGTCCAGTGTCGAGTGAACTAATTTGTTGAGCAGAAGAAACAGAAAAATTCAGAAACATACTTCAGCGTTTTCACTGAATCTATATGCTTCTGCTGAAGTACATTAAATGTCGCAATGAGGCTTGACTTTGTTAAAAACTCTAGCCAGAAAATAAAATCTTCGTCCTGCAAGAAACATTTCAGTCCCATGGCCTTATTAATTTTCTAGTTGCTACTTTCACATTCGATAATTGTGTTTTAACACTAAGATTTCTTCTCTGCATTTGTATACAGTTATATATAGGGAACGGATTTCAATGTAATTACATGTTTTTACAAGAGCTAGATACGCGCATTCAATAGTATTTTCTAGAGTTAACAAGATTTACTGAATGAATTAGAACTATTTTTATTTTACATATTTTTACATATTTTGGTATACTTACATATTTTTATATTTTCAACGTATTTCGAGACATTTCTAACATATTTCGCTACATTTTAATATATTTATACGTCGAAATGAAACATTTCAGATGTGCGTTTGCAATATTTGTTACGAAATCATCTTTTTTACTAATCAACTGTGATGCTGCTGCGCTTCTATTACCACCATATCTCAATGTATTGTCAAACTTACCCCTCCCCCCGCTTACTGCGTACTTGCGAGTCAAGGATGAGCGGAGTTTTTTCAACAAAAGTAATTTCAAGCGCTTATTTGCTCATGTTTCAAACAGCAAATTCGTTACTCGATCGAAAACTAACAAATTTTTTAAAGAAAATTGTCTGTTCAATTTGGTGGTTGGGATATATACCCATTAACTCCCTCCCCTGAGATCCATCACTCGCAACATGGTACTACAATTCACTTGTACACCGGCTCCTCGTAAACATTGTAATATATACTATGAACGAATTTCATATTACGAATAAAATTCTTATATGTGTTGAAGTCTAGTGTACAATTACTTTAATAGAGATAGAACCTACTTTCAGCCACTCCAAATCCTTAGAACTGATCGGCGACGTTCTATGGTTTGAAAACGCATGTAGAGAACAATTTTAAACACAATAATGAATTTTTATTTTACACATTTTCTATTTTCCTGATCAGGAAATTTCTATTTTCTATTTTTCGGATCAGGAGATTGATGGGTAAATCGCAATTGCTTGGGCATATTCCATGTACGCAACTGGTTGCAGATAACAGTAGTGTGATTGGGGTCATTATTTTGTTCAAAAATGTATTTGGGCCTTAATTGCAATTTTTCTGCAATCTACTTAAGATTATTCTGCAATACATCTAAGTATCCCCATTAGTTCCTAATGGCATCGATGATCTGCATAGTTCCAACCCTATTAGAAGACATGCACCCCCAAAACATCACAACACAAACAACATAACCTTCTCCGTGTTTCATAGCTGGCAGAGTGTTGCAAGTTTCGTTGGCAATATTTACCTTTATCCATACCGTTCGGCATCCATAAGAACCTTAACAAGTTATTTTCGTTTCTTCCGACCAAATAACATCATTTCTGAACACTGTATCTTTATTTTCGTGCTCTCTCCAGAATTTAATTCTGGCAAGTCGATTTTTTCTACTTTTGAATGGCCTCTTTCGTGCTCTTCTGCTATGATAGTGTACATCCATATGACACTGCTCTGCGAATTGTCTGGTCTGACAGTTTAGTTTCCATGATTTGTTCCATCATTTTGCGGATGTTGGGATCGCTTGTTACCCCAACACACTAGTAATGGTGGGGTTATCCTCATTTGTTGAATTATGAAACGTTCGTCCCTGTCATTTGCTTCTTTTTCGTGAGTTTTAGATTAGATATTTATTATCTCTGCATGTAGATATATACAACCTGGTGGCAGAACACTACAATTTACATATTACAATTAGGAATATTAACTTTAAATTACTTGGCAATGTAACTTTAAATTATTTAAAGATATAATAATAATAATAATAATAATAATAATAATAATAATAATAATAATAATAATAATAATAATAATAATAATAATAATAATAATATTTCGTGGTAGATTCTTTGCTGAACCGTTGTATCGATATTTATTTAACACATAGTTGACAGTAGAATTGGGTTTGTTCACTCTGCGTCCAATTTCTCTTAGAGAATACCTTCGTAAACTAACAGTTACGATGATTTCAGTTTCATCACTGCTAAGTTCCTTCCTCTTTCCTATCGTGAAACACACTAACCCGCAAAGAAAATATAGCTGATAACGGCCGCTATGAAGGACGTCTGAACGTGACGAAAAGGATTTTCTAATTTTTCATTATACATTTGTAGTAAATAATTCGATAAAATATTAAGAGTATTTTCTATGCAATAGTCCATGAATTTCCTATAACATTTACACTATACAAATAAGACTTATGCACTGTAGGTTGAACGAAGCTCACAAATCTTTCCTTTACTTTTTACTATTATCTCAAATCTCAATATAAAAACCAGTTGTGATAATGTGGCGCTATCAGTGGTTTTGTCAACTTCAATTGCTAAATAATTTGTCTCTTGTAATTCAGGTCAAATAAGGTTTAAGCAAACCGCGGAGATGGAATATTTATTCAACTATTAATTTTGAATAGTTTGAGAGAGGCTTAAAAATACACAATTATCGTTCTTCTCTATATGCTGCTTTATAACACTATCCAGTTCAGCCACTAAACTAACCAGCCCGCAAATAATTCCAAGATTGCAACTTCTTTCCGTTACGTCATGTCCTCTTAAACTTGATACAATCTAATAGCTTTCCCAGAATATACAGATTCTTTGAAACATTGACATTGAATTGATTTACTCATAAACGGTGAGCAGAATTTAACTGGAATCTTATGTCCACTTTTCCTAACATTGTAAATTCAATGAAACCATGTAAGTGCTTTTTCACAAGCGTTGTGCTTTTTCACTTTGGCATTAAACTTTTTCAAATCTGTGACTCCTGCCTCAGTCCAAATATATTCATTATTCTTGGGTAGGAGGCACGTGAAGCAAAAGAACGCATTTTTTATATCACACCCACAAAGCCACTTTGCAGCATTGTACATTGTCGGGTTGAATTTACGAATACATCCTCCGCGATATTTGTATTCGTTTTGTTCCTAAATTATCGAAAGATTTGGCCCATGTGAGCCAAGAGTTTTTTCCTGTATCCTCGAATGAATAACTAAATCGTTACCACGTATATTGTTCCCTGAATTCATTTTTAAAACAAATCACACCATTACCAGTCAAACATACAAAACTACCCAACACCCACAAATGAATCAAACGCAGCTGCACAATATCACACTATGACTTTCGCACAAATTACTTTCACCGCTAACAAGACAACAGACAACTACTAAACGTTCGTACCATACACACAATGTGAGTGCTCTGTCATTCGTACCTAGCGGCACTTCCGAAAGCAGGGAGTGTCGGTTTTCCCGCAAGTTCATGAAGTTAGTTCAGAGACAGTTCTAGATTTTTATTTATAGGGGCAGCACGGGAACCTGTTCTTTCACAGAGTTCTATCTACGTTTTTCATTAGGACTTGTCTTTTAAATGCTGTATTTCGATCACATTCAAATACAGACATAAGAGAGTAGCGCTCCTACCGCATGTTTGAACAACTAGTTCATTCTCAGTACTACGCACTGAGCTGCATAGTATTGCTATCTGGCGAGCACGCCGCACTTCAGACCCTAGGCCCAACCAGGCTTCAGCCGTGCCCAGGTTCCACCCTTGAAGGCTGCCAGACCGCAGCCTTCGCTCGTCGGTACGGTAAGCCTGTGCAGTGAATGCATAACGTTTTCGTCCCTCCTCGTTTTACACAGAGGCTTATGGCCGGTATTACACTGTAAAAGATCTTTGTCAAATATAGTTTGTAAAATAAAATATGACAGTATAATAGTCAATATTTTATAAAAGATTTCTTTTATAAAATTTCTTGGATAAAAATGTAGTCTGAAGTGTCCAAGTTTTATCATAAATTTGGTAAAATGGCGTCCGATAAAAAGGTATTGCTTCAACCAATGTTTTAATTGCAGAGTGCGAGCAATTAGAATGTTGATATCATACTGTCCATCCGGACTACAGAAGTAAAACCGAACGAATCGACGCTTGTAAGACACAGTATGACGCTTATAGGAAGTTTTCCCAAGAAGTGGAAAATATGGGCTTTGGAGAATGCCTAATTCAGGAGGACATTTTTTTTGAACTTCCAAATCAGAGGACACACACCATTAGAAAAATTTAAAGAAAAAATCTGGAGCAATTTTTGAGAAAATGCAGTTTATGTGGTTCTGAAAATGCGGAAATTTGATTTCACTTTTATAGAAAACTGTTGTGTTTTCGAGAAACTTTATCTGACATTACGTAAAGTGAACGTACTCATAAAGGCAATAACATGAAGAAATCGCCTCTAATGTAAATATTATTATCGACGTGAGAGACAGGTCAAAAAAATTACTTTCATGTTTGAGAAAACAAATGAATATAGCAATATGGCGTTTATGCCATCGAATATGGTGCATTAGGTACTAACTATTCCAAAAACTTGAGAAAAAATTTGGAAACTTAAGAAAATCTTTTTTGTATTTTTTTCAAAATTGCAAATATTTCAGTCTCTATTGCACGAAGACTACTAAGATTCTCTAAAAAATGTACATGACCTTTATGATACAACTATGGACAACAAATTTCGTATCAAAGAAAAGTATCTACCTTCAATTTTATAGTTGTAGGAAGGCGCCGACTTTTGCAATTTTCGAAACTTCAGAGTTAACCGTGAAAATCGGAATTATGCCACCTTTATAAGCGTATTTTACTCTATTCTTAGAAGAAATTTAAAGGAAAAATTTGGGGCTGTTTTTGAGAAAATTTTGAAAATGTCCTGGAGGCTTCATGTAAAGTAACCCCCAAATATTAAATAATGTTTTTCAAAATCTGAAACCTTCAACTAGAGCCAGATCGACAGGGCTTTTTTTCAATTTGGAAAAGATTGTACCAATGGTTTAGGTGCTAGCAGTGATCACAGACGGACGGACGGGAATACAGACGGACAGACGGACGTTGTGGAAAAAAACATTTTTCGGTATCAGAGGTCCCCAAAACGTGTATTTCCGTTAAAATCTCGCAATCGATTTTCCTGAGTATTACATAACTTTGTCTATATTACGTATATTATTCCGTATATACGTATGTATACGAGAAAGTAAACATTTAAAAAATGAATACCATTAATTTTTACGAACATTTTAATTTTATATTATACTTACGCCTGGGAAGCAATGCAGCGATGAATATTTGAGAAGTTGATTGTTGAACGGCAAGAATACAAGATAATGAAATGTGAAATTCAATTGAATGAAAACTCTTTATTGAACATTGACCTGTAACCATTATAAGGCGTAAATAAAAATAGAAATAAAATCAATAAAAATAATAAAATAAATAATACATAATATATATTTAAAATAAATAATATAAATAAAATTAAAAAAACATTGAGGCTTTGTTTTATTTATCGTCATTTTTATTTTACCTCAAAAATAGAAAAACTGAGTGTGATATACTAAGGGAAGAAATGTAATCTGTGGACGTTTTCGTAAATTCTGGTATCCCCATTTATATGCTGAATTCTGATTGCAGATGGAGACGAAGAGTATATTTTTCAGCGTGCGAATAATGATAGAAATACTCATAAAATTACGGCAATCGCTCCTATGTCGCTCGTGTCGTAAACATCAACTCGTGAATAATAACTATTATGCGCAAGTAGAAGACTACGACCTTGAAATATTCAGAAAAGATTTTGAACAGATTTTGTTTTATTAAGAGTAAGCTTCTAGTTTTTCTTCATTGTGTACGTACAATGTGCTTCTTAACATTGAGTAAATCTTCCATAAACTAGAGGGATTATACTGTTGAGAAAGTTTTGTAAAGTAAGCCAAGAAAACGTTCTCGCTACAAGAATTCACCCTATTACTCTTTCTACAATCCATAAATATTGTATATGATTGTTCATAATACTTTCTTGATTTTTCTGGAAATAATTGTAGAGTTGTCGAATTAGCTATTTATTGAATTTCAGATGGAGTACAAATTTCATTGTCACTGTGACTGGCTTCTAGAGTCATATTGTCGTGAATGATCAAAGCGAAATGTAACGAGAAATACGAGTACAACAATGTCTAGGTTACGTACATGAAACTGCGAAATCACTCTCTTCTACCGCGGTTCAAAAGAAGCGCGAATTGCAAAGAGAATGCAATTCTGCCCATGGATTTCGAAAAGTCTAGGAATGTGACTGGTCGACAGGCCGTGGATTCCGAACTGGAATCCACGGGGTTTGTAATCGATGACGTTTGTCGATTAAATATACCGCAGGAATACGTATATTTTTAAATGTTCGTACGTAATATACCGCAGGAATACGTATTTTTAAATGGTGGTTTGTTCGTCGATTAGGAAAGACAATTTGGAGAAATTTTCTTAGATGTGAAAACTTATAGAGCATTTAGTACTACATGTTCAGACAAGGAGTAAGGTGCAATTCGAGCCACTGATATTTTCAGACAAAATTTTAAATGAATGTATTTTAAAATTTAATATTTAAAAACGATTGCGTTAGGAAATAAATCTCTAGCATGTATATTGATGGTGTTGGAAAACATAAATATTGTCACCATATAACTCAAAATTATGCCAAAAATACGTACATTTCAAGAAACGTGTACATGAGATGATTTGAAGATTTAATATTAAAGAGCAGATTGCATTAAGAAAGAAGTATGTATAATTACACTAGCAGGCAAACTTTTCGTTTGTTGCCTAAAGAAAAGAATGTGATTTTACATAACGTCGATGACTTGAATACGAATTTTCAATCCGTTTACTTCTATCACGTAAGGTTTTCTTCCGAAACCCCATTGTTATATTGTAGAAATTCACGAATTTCATCTCAAACGTTTCCATAATACTTTTTTTTTAAATTTTAAAGAAAGAACAATATTTAGTGTACACAACTTCCTGAAATTACTGTGTATGGTTGTTAATACATATCACTAGAGTGTTTTGCTTTTTTTGTCCTTTTTACTTCACTATTGGAACGTTTTACTCAAATTGTACACCTGTTGATTCGTACTTGAGAAACTTCTCCTGCTCTTTTTCCTCTTATTTGTCTTCAGATACCCATTTCACGTTTTAACTTAATAGTCTGTAAGCATACTGATGCTGGTAGCTCCTTTCGAACTATAGCACATCCTTGTGAAATCGTTTGCCTTGTTCTTCGCTCAAAAATTCTAGATTTTCAGGGAAATAATCTAGATGGAAAAAAAAGGAAATAAACTTTCATACTCATGTGTTACAACGTAGTTTCTTTTGTGCTTCAAGCATGTTGGTCACAATGTTTCGGTAATTGGGATTGTTGTTACCAAGAAATTTTGAAAATCTTTAGTGCATATTCAACATATTTTGTGAGGTGTCAAAGGATTACTTTGGTTTGATTCCAAAATACGCAAGATATGATTTTTATACAAAATGTGTAATATTACGTCTCTGCTTAGGCATTGTGTATTTCCCACATAAATAACAAAAGTGGTCTGGATCATACATGAGCGATGTGACATGGTAAATACTTTTGTATTGAACTACTAATTCACAACATTGTACTCCATAATACAGCTTGAATCTGATTTTTTCAAATGACACTCACTAATTTAATGTGAGAGAAACTAAGACGGGATGTATAAGTTTTCACAAAAATATTGTCATCAAAGTCATCAAAGAGTGGCTATCGACATAGGATAATGGCAAGGGTGTATGTTATTTCGCTCTAAGTTCCTGAGGCCCTCGCACACCGTATCAGATAAGAAACATCTGGTTCCCTCGGTGTTTACTATAAACACAACAACATTCTAAATATATTTGGTTTTCAAATCCTGACATCGTAAAACTACACACGATAAAGTATTATAGTTTATATAATTACTCTTTGGATATACGAAAATTACGCAATATGAAAAATTTTAAAAATATATAAAAATTAAATGATACATGATAGAAACTTTCTGGCTTTGAATTTGATTTCAACATCTTAAAAATTCCACAAAAACATCAAAACTTTGGAGTAATTTCATCGCAGGTTAGTAATATCTTTCGTCTAAGGCAGTGCATTCTCCAAACACCATTCTAAGTAAAAATGATAATGTATAGTAATAATGTATAATAGTAATAATAATAACTAATAGTAATAATGTTAAATATTTCGAAAATATGAGTATTTTTGTAGTAATTTTTGTAATAATTGTCAAACTTTATCGTCCGCTCTGAAATCTTACTTTATCCAGGTGTTTTGATTTGGATGCTACGTAAGTTAGAATGTGTATATTATTTCATATTTCGTTTTGTTCGTTTCTTACATTGGAGCTTCTGTTATATGTTTACAAATTGATCTTTTAGAAATTATTTAAAACCTATTTGAAATAAAGACTGCTAACCTTCAGTCGCCCGCTCCCAATTTCAGCAGTGGCATCGTACCAGTTTTCCGTAAAGCGGGAGGTCCTAGCCATGCTGCCACAGTCGATTGCTCGAACCCTAGAATCTCCCGGTCAGAGATCAATGATAACAGTTGATGCTCTGAACCACTTGATCCGGTCAAATTCTACAATCTCCACAACGTATTACATTCTGTCAGGCGGGCCATTCTCACTTGCACGAGAGGGCACTCACCGCCAGTGGGAACATAATTTCACTCACATTTTAAGCATATTTTTATTTATTTTAATAAAACAGTTCTAGTGAAAAAACCATTTTTAGATTTGAAGCATCAAATATTAACAATGAAAGTATAAAACATGATCAAGCTTATTGTACATGTAAATAGCTTATTCCCCTTGCGAAATTGAGTTGTATTATGCTTAAAACTGTAAAAAACCTTATATCACTTTCGAAATAATAGAGGTGTCCATCACAATGAATACATTAAGCTGAATAAGTAAATGAAAGAACTGCGATTAAGAAAATAATGCATTTTTCAAATTGAGTAAAAAATCAAAATGTGAAAATTATCTTCAAGTGTATCGTACTTGCATATCCGAGAAGGTTCATTGATCACCTCAAATAAATAAGTAAATATAGTTAATCAACATTAATAATATTATGTTTGCTACAGTACCTGAAGATGTTTATTTTCTGTTAATTTTCTCATTTGTCATAATATATTATTTCCACAATCATTTCCTCTCATTGTTTACTGTTAACATTGCCGGATTGTGTACACAAGCGTGTGATTCCAAATATTAAAGAATGTCATTACGTTGTATGTTTATAAATACAATATTATGAACGATTTAGGGCATTGATGACTGCTGTTTAAAATATTATCATATGGGAACCATCAAAAGATGTGTTCCATGATATTAATATTTAGATATTTCAAATTTCTAGCTTTCCTTTTCATGTTGGATTTGTATGGAACAATGTATTTATATGTCTTCAGATACGGCAAACTCTACATTGTAGTTTAAAAAGGGTATTATTTAAAAGAATCATCCTCACTTATTTCTTCTACTTGTACGAAGTCGTTTTATTTTCTTTACTTTCTACTTGATTTCACGGGGCGAACAATTCACCACCAAAAGTATTTGCAAACTTCGAAGATCCAACTGTACCATGCACCCTTACATTTCGAAGACAAATCACTCACAGAACCCCGCACAATGTTTACAGTATAAGGCTGGTTAGGTTGAATTTCTCCTGCAAAGATGCGTTGCCCATTGTTATCAATGGCCCATAGCTCTTCAGGATAGCCTTGAGAAATTGCTTTCATGCCCGTTACGAAGTGAAGAAGAGTGCTGTCATGTTCCACCACATGGTGATTGTCGCTAAAACACCAGAAATGGTTAAACGTGCTTTACAAACTGATCAACCTGTTTGCATGCAAGCATACTTACATTTTATAATTAGTGAAATAATAATAGTTTATGGAACTAGTTTATCATGTTAGACTTTATTGCATGGTGCATATTTTGAAAACGAGCGATTTTAGGGGCGAGTATTCAAATTAGTAGTAATGCAAAAAAGCAACATTATAACACAGTCGCATATATTATTTTTTGTAGAAAGCATTATATATTTATAACAGAATCAAAGTTGATTCTGGGAAACAACTTTATTATGACGTCATGGCTGTATGCCATCTGTGCGAGAAAACGGTGGCAGACTGTTCCGTTTACCGCTACCTCTCCACGATTCTCTCGCTCAGTTTGGCAGAATGTGTGAAGACGCAATTAGTTTTGCTAGAAGCAGAAAATACGGCATAATATGTGTTGCAAGATGCCCTTTCATGAACCATTTATTGTGACGAAAATAGTAATTTACAATGCTGAAATATATACATTAATTAGTCGGAACATTTTACCATGATCACTAATTTTCATTTTCATTGTTTGTATTCGAAAAAAATAGATTTTTCTTTGGCAATACTCAGAAATATTGTCAGCGCTATGGCTCACTTTAAGCTTGCAAATTAGGTACAATTTCCAACTCCCCTATCTGACTCGCGAGTTCAGGGTTGGATCCGGTTTTAGGTCGTTACTACCTTATCCCGCCAAATTTGCCAAAATTGGATGTCTAAATTGCGGTGCACTCGCTGTTCACAAATGACGCTAATGGCCTCCCGAATTTACAAATGCGCTTCGAGACTTGTTCAGGCATATAAAGCTGCGGAGATATACAGACTGCGTCGAAATCGATAACTTACGAAAGACACATCCTACAGGAAACATAGATGCTTTTGAGGTCAAAAGGACAAAGGCGTTTTCCCTTCAACAATACGGAATCATGGGGGTAAGTAATATGCCGTAGAGGTATTGTGTGAAATATTCTTAGTTTTCGAGAAATTTATTCATTTTTGATTTTTTAAATGGAAATATATAGGTTTCTCACTAGAATTTCAACCTGTAGATAAGGGCAATGAATAAAATCAATGAAAAAAATTTTGATCCTTAATACTGAAGTTTATTCCTGTCTGTCGTGACAAGACCATGGATTGCTGCAGTTACGACCCTACCGCTCAGTGCCACCATTCTCTCCAGTAACAGTCGCGGGCCACTGCGAAGACCACCGTCCCCAAAGGCCACAGTTGCAAGGACTGCTATAGGAGATAGTATCCGTTTGATTTAAAATCACATGGCAGAGTGTATAAATTTCACGCAAACTGAAGATATTCCGAACAATATATCTAAAGCATATTACGTGCTCCATGATTCCGCGTTGTGCGAAAAAGGCGAGGACACTTGCGGGGAGACGGGAGAGGTCGCGAAGACCAACTTCCCCAAAGGCAACAGTTGCAAGGGCTGCTACATGAAATCTTATACGTTTAATTTAAAATCACAGATCAGAAAGTTAAATTTTATACTCAAAAAACTATCATACATTACATCATTGCATTCATCTTTTTATGATCAACAGTCAGTCCCATTAATATTCGGACAAAGATATCTTTCCTCTTCTTAAATGATTTTTAATTGCATATTGACGTATAATACACAAATGTATTTTAATATAAAACATTTATACATTTAATACAAATTATGGTGGCAAGTCGAACACTGAAATTTCAAACATTTTGTAAAAATCACGACGGGTGTATTCGGAAGGAATAATGTAACTCCACTCTAATATTTGCGCACTTTTGCGAGTTCCTCATTATTTTTAATAATTTCCATCTTTGGAAGTAGGTGACGGGATGAAAACTAAAAAATAATTCGAAATATCACAGTTTATGTTCAGTAACTATTTAGACGGCAGAAATAGCTCAACTAAGAAACATGGGCCACAAAAGTGGAAACACTACGTTCCAGCAGCGACAATTGGTAATTTTCCATTATGCCAAAGGTCATACGCAAAGAAAAATTACAGAAATGCAAAACATTTGTAATAGTGCGATTAATGAGATAATACAGAGGTTCAAGGAAGACCGGACTGAAACCATACCATAGAGTGGACGTCCAGTTAATGTTAGTAAAAGGGAAAAACGCGTGCTATTGCGAGAAATGAAGAAAAATCCAAGGGTTAGTGCTCGAGAGCTGTCTGACGAACTGCGTACGTCAAAAGAACGCGCGTCCTTCCGAAAAGACGGCGCAGAGTTCTAAGAAAAGCTGGATATAATGAGCGAGCTGCTAGAAAAAAATCTTTCATCAGAGAGGCAAATGGAAAGAAGAAGTTACTGTTTGCAAAGCAGTATATAGACAAAGACGAATATAATGTTGAAAAGGTGTCGTATTTGTGCTCCAGAGTACATTTGAGGTATTCGGATCAGATAGAAGGTGAATGGTGTGGAGAAAGCAAAATTATTCGCATAATACTAATAATCTCGTTCCTACAGTAAAAGATGAAGGAGGGCACGTGATGATTGGGGCTGCATAACCCCCAGTGGAGTTGGAGAAATTGCTTTTATTCAAGATACCATGGATAGATGCAGTATCTGAATATTCTGACGGACAATTTGCACGGGAGCGGAGAAAAATTGAAGATTTGAAACTGTTTTAAATTTTATCCAGACAACGACCCGAAACATAAGGCTCGCGTTGTAAGGTTATGGAATCTATATAATTGTCCTAAGGTTACGGATACGCCACCTCAGTACCAGACCTGAACCCTCGTGAGAATTGTTAGCACTAATTAGAACTTAGGATTCGCAAATACATTGGATGAAAAAAGGAATTAAACGAAAATGTAGGAAAAGAATGGGGGAAACTTGGAAGCAATTATACCCAAACATTAGTAACTCCAGTGCCATGAAGACTGAAGAATGTGTTACAAGAAAAGGGATCATTTACAAAATATTAAATTGTAATTTTTAATGTTAATTTATCACCTTTTTTTGAGTTGCTCGAATATTAAAGTGGTTGTTAAATTAAGTATCTTGTACGATTTTTGCAAGTTTGTATACAATATTTTGTTTACTTTTATGTAAATATTATTTCATTTTGTTCGGTGAGAATATATTTATATTTACATTTATTGTACTGATGTTTTTCTTCAATTAGTCATAAATGAATTATAGAACGTGATAAATTCATCTTTGTCCGGATATTAATGTGACTGACTGATCCGTATCCTAGTGAGAAAAATAGATTCCGTTTAAAAAATCAAACGTGATTAAATTTCTAGAAAACTAAAAATATTTCAAACAACATCTCTACAGCTTATTACTTCCCATATGATACCACATTATTGAGCGAATATTTTTCAACATGGCTCATTTGGTCTAAAACTGGCGTTTGGAGCAAAACTACCCTTTTTTCTATTTTTTTTATTCTACCTTATGTAATTGATTAATATATTGAAAATAGTTTACCGACTGATATGAGTCAGAGCACCTAAGGTTTGAGTCCTCTATCTCCTATTCTTTTTAATATTTACATTTCAGGCATTCCTCATTTACTTAATTCAGAAATAGCATTCTTTGCAGATGGCACATCTTTATTTACTTCCCATTCAGACATTATAAAAGGACGCGATAATTTACAAGATGACTTAAATATTCTTGTTACTTGGTTTAACAATTGGCAAATAAAGATAAATAATCAAAAGTCACAAGCAAAAATATTTTCTTTAAAACGAATCTCTCCTACTTATCCTCTTATTATTAATTATAAAGCAATTCCTTGGATTCCTTCTAATATTTCAATGACATATTTCGGATTACAACTAGATACTAAATTAACATGGAAAACACATATTTTATCTATAATAAATAAAACTAATCTCAAGCTTTTAAAATTATATCCACTTCTGAATAAAAATTCGCACCTCTCTGTAGATTCTGCGTTAACTATATTTAAATATATAATTCGCCCTTCGTTAACTTATGCATGCCTCATTTGGGGTGGTGCAGCAAACACTTATATCAAAAAATTAGAGGTTATACTAAATAATTATTTAAGTAAAGCACCCTGGTTCATAAGCAACGATCAAATATTACGTGAACTCGGTATTCTTCCTCTAAAATCCTGGATCCTTCGTCTCTCAGATAAATTTTATGCTTCACTTCCTTCTTCTCCTGCTTATACATATTTTCAATTAGGAAAAACAGTTAATCCATTCCCGCGAATGAAATCACGTTATTCAAAAGATCTTTTACATCCTCCTTAGTTGTCTCTTCTCACAGTTTCTATCATTTATTGTAAATTTTTTTATGAATAATGTATTATATATAAACATAGTTTCTTTTTAAGATCATTATTACTCTCAAAAATTTTTTAAAATGTCTACATATCAGTAATTTGTTTAGAGTTATTTATTTTAGTTATCTATTTAGTTTCTCCTCATATTCTGTATGATGTTCATGTAATTTTTCATACCCTTCGACGAATTCAGTCGCTATCTGGAGGAAAATTCTAGCGACACCTGCTCGGATGGGCGATTTCAAGCTAGTGGTTTCTCTGATCAAGCGAATGTCGGAGCAGATACCTAACAAACGACCCAAGGACCACACACTATCTTTCCTTCCTCTTTCTTGTCGATTCCTCTCCCCTGTTCTCAAAGCCATCTCCAATTTGTTTCTTAATATTTTTCACATGTAGAACATAGAATACTTAAAAATATCGCAGGTGTCATTTTCTTTGAAATCTTTGAAAGTTCAAATACTGCAAAAGTTACAAATAATGCAAGAAAGTATGTGCTGTTGTTGCTCGACTAGTTTGTGTTTTTAGAGGATAGATTTTTCCCACTCTCTTCAGCATTCCTACAGTTCGTGGAGATTTAGAAACGCAATGTTATGCTCAAATCTCGCAGCATTTCATTTTAAAAATAATTCCTTACAGACAAGTTGAGGCCATTACCTGCATTACAGATAGGGTGAATACATTGTCTACAAAATATTATTTTCTGAGCACTTGCGACAACCTCCCTGAGCCGGACTTGAGGAAGCAATCTTTTCCACCTGGTGGGGACAACGGAACTGAATGGAACGGAACGGCGTTGCATCGGGTCCCGCGAGGAAGAGACAGTATAGTAATAGTAAGGGTGGGCATGGACGTAAAAATTCTAATTTTTCAAAACATGTAAAAAAGCTCAACATTTATCATCCTAATAGTCGTGTAACTTAGGAGAAAATGCACATGTATGAACTCGCCTCTTCATGCTCGTTATGGGGTAAATAAATCTCTAAAATTCTATTTAAAAAAATCACAGTTAAGTTGATATCTCCACTAACCTCGTGTAATCAGTTGACGTATCCCAACAGTAAATGGATTCTGTTGCCATTTGGTGAAAAAACATCACAGAGTTCATTGCCAGCGCCTCCCCAGCACTCTGAAAATATTATTTTCTTGACTCATGACGAATTCTCAATGCATGTATACAAAATGCGAAACCACATAATGGAAGATAGACAATCCTCTGAATAAATGTTACAAATTTCTGGGGCATGTAGAGGGGTCGAAAAAGATAATTTTTATCAAAGTATATTTAGTGGGAAATTTCACAAACGGAATTACATGGGTGACATCTTCCCTTTTTCTTGGGTATACCCGTCTGCATACAAGTTCATCAGGTACATGTAATCTTGATTGCGTGAAAACATGACCTGCCGAACATCTGTGTGTATGGTTTAACTAAGAATGAGAGTCTATAATGTGATTTTTTCGGACTCCACTACATGTCCTAGACGTTTGTAACATTTACTCTGGGATGTTCTGTCTAAAGCAAATTGCCTGATTTTGTCGGCTTCCAATATAACTGAATTCCTCAGCTGCGCGGTTGGTTCCGTCGGCGAACAGGACCTCCTCCTGCAGCACGGACTTGCGCACTCTCCCCTCTTGGAAGCTCGAGAACGAGTGGTAGTACAAGTAGTCATCTCTGTCGTTCAGCGCCAAACCCAACACGCCGTCTTGCAATGACAAACTCGAACCATTGACTTCGATGCGCTCTGCATTGGATTCGGGAAGGAAGGTGTTGCTTGCTATCCGCCACGACCTGAGAAAATCCACAAAGATAATGTTCTAGAGGTCCCACAGAGTTGTGAATGTACTCAGATAATCCTCAGGATATTCCCTATGTTGATTATCCGACTCGAATATTGCAACAATCATGTTTGATTTGTATCCTAGAGAGATGAGAAAACATATTTCTGTAGAATTGTTAACTTTTGGTAGAAGTATATAGATGATTACTCGTGTGCTGAAGGGTGGCGAAATTTGAATAAGTGGGATTTAAAAATATCCTTGAGAAATAGATATTTTATTCTATTGGTAATACTGGCTTGTTGGTCTAGGAGGAAGTGGACAGCGCTTAGACAGAACTAAACCAGAAGGTAGAATTTAAGGGATAAGTTTTGTCTCGAATAAAAGGGATTTGGATTTCAGAGGGCGCGTTAAGTATTTAATAGAAATAACATTAAATATAAGAAAAGTAAATTAACTAATATACCGAAGATGAAAATGTATACTTAAAACATAATTACAAAGCTTAGTAGATACATAGAAAACAAGTATTCTGACTCCATATTTAGAAATATTTGGAAACAAAAAAATCTAATGTAAACAGATGCTCAAATGCATGGTTACTAAATGGAAGGGGAACTACGATCGAAAAGTAATTTACTTAAGGTGTACGTTTATCACCGCTCGCACGTGGTGCATAAGATATTTTTAAAAACTCTTTAGTATACATTCTTGAAACATCTTTCGTGAACGCTTCTTAGTGTTTTACACAATTCTATATATGATGAAAAAATTAGCTGTTTCACACACTGAAACCAAGGAGGTAAAAAGGTTACCCACGGCTTGTTAAAAAAATTAAGAACGTTTAGAAAATTCTGCAGTCAGGAGATGAAATGAGATGCGGTTTACGAACCTAGGAGTTCCGGAACGTGTATTGC
The DNA here is from genome assembly GCA_011170035.1 of Teleogryllus occipitalis. NCBI lineage: Eukaryota > Metazoa > Arthropoda > Insecta > Orthoptera > Gryllidae > Teleogryllus > Teleogryllus occipitalis. Next base: position 26,796 of record BLKR01004170.1, read on the forward strand.
TTCAGAAGTTTCAGATCTATTTTTTTCCAATACGAAATAGTAGCTTACGTGACAAGGACGTGAAACAGGTGATTCACGCATGAGTCTTGTTTGTCGTCCGAACGCAGCAAGGATGCATTCGATTAATACATTCGACGAAAGCAAGAACGAGAAACCGCGTTTTCCGCACGGGGTGTTAAAAACACTTTCTCTTTAGTATACACGTGAGCAAACTCACCTTTGAGAGCGGAGACTGAAGACATACATTGCGAAGGCTCCTGGGTCCGCGATGTATGCGAAAGCATCATCGCTGCAAAAGTCACCCATTTGCTCAGCAATCACGTTAATCGGGAAAGTGGTCTCGTTGTACTCCGCTGGCACGTTGAAACGATGGCGGACGATGAGCTCGTTCGTTCTGAGATCGAAAACTAAAAGTTGTGGAGGGCACTTGTGTTGAAAAGTGTTGCCGATGTCAACCACGCCGCAGTCGATTGCCCATAGACGTCTGCATTTATCGATCTGCGTGCACGTTATGTACACATTAGTATTTTGCCACGGAAAAGATATGGTTTGAAAAATGGAATTAGATAAAGAAATCTTAAAAAATATGTCTTTCACTAATAATAAAATGTAAATATGTATTTGATTGATAACGTACTTTTGAATGTATAGTTTATTAAATTGTTCATTACAGATAAACATAGTAGACACAGGTTACAGTGAATCTCTAAGGACTGCCATTTTTGGTTTGCTATATAGGATAATGGAAAAATAATCTTCTCGGTGATTGATATCCTTATAATAGAGGTTCCAAAAAAATATAACCACGGTAAACTCCAAAATCCTTTATATTAATTTAGGCTTAAAAATAATACTTATTTCTATTTCCTGTGTATAGTTTTTTAAAAATTTTTCGATCCTTCACCAGAATCTGTGCGTTCTCAAAACAGGGATCACACACACAATATTTTTGCTCATTCTTATTACTCTGCAAGGATACCTCCACTGTTGAAACACTTCCTTTATTTGCATACTCTTTGTTGTCACATCAGTTTTCTGTCTTCTGCAACACCCTCTCCCATAATTTGCGTTGGCTTAGTCGTGGGGGGGGGGGATAATCTGGTTTTCATCTCGGAGTTTGCGACATTTGTTTTCGAGTTTGACGAAACTGCCATCAATGAGCTGAAAAATACCTCGCTTGCTTTCATTTAACGCAAATCATGAAGCAAATACATTTTTTAACAATTACTATAAAAGTTTATCGGTAAAAGTATTTAATATATAAAAATTCCAGGAGTCTAGAATAACATAAATCCTTATTACGTGCTTTCTTTTTTTTCCTAGGGCTTTTATCCAGCCGACAGCCGGTTGCCCTTTACGTCCCGAAGGGACGCATATTCGACCATACACTAGACAAACACTCTTGCGGGCTCCTCTGATCTGGGGTCAGCAGAACGCGAGGCCCTCCGCGACAACACACACACATAGTCAAGGGACAAACAGCCATGCCCAAGGCGGGACTCGAACCCGCGACCCTTCGGACCGAAGCGCTGAGTTGGTACTCGCTCTTAGCCACCTCGGCCATCCAGGTCGGCACGTGCTTTCTTCTCTTTTTGCAAATTATAATACAGCGCAGTTGTTTCAATTCTGGATCATCAAAATATCTAACAAAACTTATTGAATAAATTAACCCATTATTTCTACTTTAATATAGTCTACTGTATCAGAAATGTGTGCCGTTGAATGCATTTTCTCATTTATTTTTGCAATATATTTATAATACAAATAAATATTTAGTTAGTATTTAAATAATCAATACAATCGAAATAATATAAAACTAGTTCAAGCTTCCTATACTTTATAAATTATTATTTTGGAACCAAAATTACTTCTTCTTGAGACCCCTCGTTAGCTGCCACGAACTCGTAGTTGCAGCTCATTAGACCACCTGCCATGTATGGGCAACAATGCTAATATGGATGCCACATGTTTCTTAACAAACAAAAAAACTTATGTCTCTGATCATAAATAGCATTGGTTATCAAATAGTCAATATAATTTGAGATTTATTTTTATATTTTACTCATTTTTTACCACATCTCCTGCAGGGTGGGAGTTCTCAGAAGAGCTAAACTTCTAACGGAAGGGACAAAAAGGTGATACATTATAGAAAAGGACTTGCATAACGTAACTCTTGCCACACACGTTACACTTACTTCCCTGCGTTTTTGCACAAGATTCCCCACATTTTTCCTACTTGCTATCTTTCTCTTGTTCCCCGGATGTTCAACAAACACCGCATATTTCTTTGCAAGTTTTTCGCTTGTTCCCCTCATGTTCTTCACGAGTGCTCTGTCATGTTTTTACCCACTTCCGTCATATTTTCATCACATGTTCCCTTAGGTATTATTGGAAGTTAAAACAGAAATTAATAACTTTATTTTTAATAATGTTTTGTAATGTATACTTTCTTAAACGTAATGATATGACTCCGCTGGTGGATAAAACACAACTGACCTGAAACTAGAACATGTAATATAAGGTCATAATATCTCCATTTCAGCAAATAATCACAATAGCCAAACGATCACATTTTAAACAAATATTAAAAGTGAAATTAACATCTGACTTGGAATAAACATCGAATGTTTCTGCCAATCCATGCGACGGATTGGTTGATTGTTCGTGATTCAGGGCGCGTCATCTACTATGGTCACTAGTCCCGTAAGTAAACCTCCCGGTCAGAGGCGCTGCACTGACATCAGTTGATGCACTGAGCCATCGCTCCCGGTTTGACTGATTAATAATTTCTTTTTTGGGAGCGTCAACTGCCAAGGTCAATAGTCCCTAACTGTAGTTCTGTTTGTTTGTTTATCGCGGAGGTGAAGGCGATCTTCCCCCGCGGGATGCCTAAATGTCGACTAGCGGGGTTTTCCCCAACCAGGGAACAGTGGGACAAGCTGTGAGTGCCCGACTGGCCTCCCTACGTGCGTGGCAGTGTGGTGTACTTACGTAAATGCGGAAGACCGACGTCATTCCGTCGCAGCCCCTCTGGCCCGCGTGCCAGCTCCAGTCGGGGTAGGGCGCCAGCTGCGGGGAGTCGCGCTGGTGTTTGTCCTTGATGGTGGCCAGCGCCACTTGCGCACCCGGGAAGATGGACGCGAACGCCAGAAAGCGGCGGCCCGTCGCCCCTTCGCACGGCACAAAAGCAAAGTCCAGTTTACAATTTTATAATAAATCATCAAAAAAGTTTACAATGGTATCACAGTTGTATCCCTAAAGGTTCTTTGAGACTTTGTACGTGGCGGGAAGAGGAAGTAAAGAACGCGATCGCGCGGGGCCGGCTTGTTTAAGGTTCTACTTCAGAGTTTGTCTGCAATGGATGAGACCACGGACAGGTAGAGGATATGGCCTCTAGAAGTCGCATTGTATGATCCGGCGCAAGCATCAGCTTCGACTCACAATATCCGTCAACCTCCTCAAACCTAAAAACCTCCCGGCCTCCGGAGCTCAAGTTGTAAACTCGCCACATTCCTTATCACATTGACAAGACATTAAACGTAACTTGCTGAACCTTAGCACTTAATTATAATAGTGAAACCGAAAATTGCTTTATAGAATCCAACTTCGAACGGCTAGGAACTGAACTGTGGGTTAGAGCACAATAGGCTCACTACGTGCAAGAGTGACCATTGCTAGACGCTGAGAGTAAATGATCAAAACCCGTCGTCTATCCTCGGCGTCTTGTAGAGGGAGAGGAAGGGGTTGAGCCCTTACGGTCGACGTCCACGTCGAAGGGCGTAGAGTTCTGCGGCGCGTAGTCGGCGCGCGCGCTCATCTGCTGGCGCTGCTCCTCGCTGTCGAAGGCGAAGTCGAAGGTGCCCCACGTGTACTGCAGCGTCATGTGTTGGAGGCCGCAGCCGGAGCCCACCAGCGCCCACAGCGCCACCGCGAACAGCGCCTGCCACACAACGCACATCACATCCACTGAACGTCAATTGCTATGGTCATTGGTCCTTCAAGTACAGCCCACGCCCCCTGCCACACAACGCACATCGCATCCACTGAACGTCAACTGCTATGGTCATTGGTCCTTCAAGTACAGCTCACGCCCCCTGCCACACAACGCACATCGCATCCACTGAACGTCAACTGCTATGGTCATTGGTCCTTCAACTACAGCTCACGCCCCCTGCCACACAACGCACATCGCATTCACTGAACCTCAGCTGCTATGGTCATTGGTCTTTCAAGTACAACTCAATCCCCCTGCCACACAACGCACATCACATCCACTGAACCTCAGCTGCTATGGTCATTGGTCCTTCAAGTACAACTCACGCCCCCTGCCACACAACGCACATCGCATACACTGAACCTCAGCTACTATGGTCATTGGTCCTTCAAGTACAACTCACGCCCCCTGCCACACAACGCACATCGCATACACTGAACCTCAGCTGCTATGGTCATTGGTCCTTCAAGTACAACTCACGCCCCCTGCCACACAACGCACATCGCATTCACTGAACGTCAACTGCTAAAGTCATTGGTCCTTCAAGTACAACTCATGTCCCCTGCCACATGCACCCACACGTATCTACTGAACCTCACCTGCTATGCTCATTGGTCCTTCAAGTACAACTCACGCCCCCTGCCACACAACGCACATCGCATTCACTGAACCTCAGCTGCTAGGGTCATTAGTCCTTCAAGTACAACTCATGCCCCCTGCCACACAACGCACATTACATCCACTGAACGTCAACTGCTATGGTCATGGGTCCTTCAAGTTCAGTGAACGCTCCGTACCGAGCATGCCCCCTGCTACACAACGCACATCGCATCCACTGAACATCAACTGCTATGATCATGGGTCCTTCAAGTTCAGTGAACGCTCCGTACCGAGCATGCCCCCTGCCACACAACGTACATCGCATTCACTGAACATCAACTGCTATGATCATGGGTCGTTCAAGTACAACTCACGCCCCCTGCCACACAACGCACATCGCATTCACTGAACCTCAGCTGCTAGGGTCATTGGTCCTTCAAGTACATCTCACGCCCCCTGCCACACAACGCACATCGCATCCACTGAAACTCAGGCTGCTATGGTCATTGGTCCCTCAAGTTCAGTGAATGCTCCCTACCGAGCATGCCCCCTGCCATACAACGCACATCACATCCACTGAACGTCAACTGCTAGGGTCATTGGTCCTTCAAGTTCAGTGAACGCTCCGTACCTAGCATGCCCCTGCCACACAACGCACATCGCATTCACTGAACGTCAACTGCTAAGGTCATTGGTCCTTCAAGTACAACTCATGCCCCCTGCCACACAACGCACATCGCATCCACTGAACCTCAGCTTCTATGATCATGGGTCCTTTAATTTCAGTGAACGCTCGGTACCGAGCATGCCCCCTGCCACACAACGCACATCACATTCATTGAACGACCACGGCTATGGCCATTGGTTCTTAAAGTACATTGTATCCCGCGTACGCCCCCTTCCACACAACACATTTCACATCCATTGAACGACAACTGCTACGGTCATCACTCCCTCAAGTATAGTGAAAGCTATGGTCAGTGCTATGGTCATTACTCCCTCAAGCCTACTCGCGCCCCCTGCTATACAACGAACATCACATCCATTGCACTGCAACTGATATGGTCATTAGTCCTTCAAGTACAATGAATGCTCTCTCGCCCACACCCCCTGTCACACATCACATTATTGAACGTCAACTGCTATAGGCATTTGTACCTTAAATACAGTGAATGCCCTACCCTGCGCACGCTCTCTGCCACACAACGCACATTACATCCATTACACATCAATTGTTGTGGACATTAGTCCCTCGAATACAGATAATGCTTTGTCCCGCGCACGGTTCCTGTCGCAAAACGCACATTACATCCATTGCACGTCAGTTCATTAGTCCCTGAAGTACAGGAAGTACGCTGTATCGCCCACACCCCCTTCCACAAAACGCGCATTACATATATTTCTTGTCAATTGATATGATCATTAGTCACTCAAATACATGGAATAAACCACACACGTCCCCTATCACTTATCGCGTAGTTCATGCATTGCACGTTAACTGCTATGGTCATTAGTCCTTCAAGTATAGTGAATATCCCGCTTACGACCTCTGCCACTCAAGGCACATTACAATCGTTGAACGTCAACACTGAACTGGACCGGCTTGAATCTTTGGAAATTTCAAAGGAAACTTTTCCAAGTAGAAGATCATAAAGTGTGAACGATTTCTTAAAAATGTCTCCCCAAAGAAATATTTTCAAAATATATTTATGGTGCGAAAGTTTCTCAAAATAATAACTGTTTACATCAAACATTCTCTTACGTCAAAATACGTACGTTTTCAATAAACGCTTTGACAACATTATTCATATATGTTTCAAATTTTTACATGACTTTAGTTTAATATATAATAAGATGTGGGTGTCATTTAAATACAAATTTTCAGAAGTTATAAATTTTCGTTTTTACTAATATCTGATGCGTCAATAATATTAATTTCAGAACTATTAACAATTGAATGAATTTATATGTTTAATACTTGTAACAATATTTACCGAAAAATATAGTAGTTTATTCAATAAAATTCAATAAATTTCATAAAATTCAAGAGCATATAATTTTCTAAAAAACGGAATAAATTCAAATATTTGTTGAATTCGAACTTTTGAATTTGCAAAATAACACGTATGACGTGGATGAAAAAATCAGGGACATCACTAAGTGCGTGGCTCATTGACGTCACTAAAGTTCCTCTGATCGGGAGGTCCTAGGAATCAAGGAGGATTTCACTACCAACAATATGACTATGACGAATTTTGCACTTGCTTGAAGAGAAGAATTCTAGATGCCGGCTGCTCTAGTTTGTAAATTTCTATGGTATCTTCGATCAACAGCAGGCGAAAGCCGGAACAGTACAGTAACAAACGGATCACGAACCGTCCTTTCTTCCTTTCCGTTGTCCTATCTTCACCCGTTACTACCGCACCCTTACACTTACAAGAACTACACTACCACACATGCCGGAAGACCAGTTGGAAGCTTGGAGCTTCTCCCGGCCGGGACTGTGCCCCATTAGTGAGGGATACCTAGCTTGACAAATCCCTCCAAGCTGATAGGTAGGTAGGCCAGATCTCGCCATCATTGGCAGAAGATCACTGCCAACTCTCGCGATAAAAACATTTTCTATACTTACGGGACTTATATCCATAGCAAATTACGCGCCCGCAATCACTCATAAATCAATCACCCTACACAGAAGCCAAACTCGTTGTATAATTTATGAATATTATTTACACCATCATGGTTAATACTATAAATACCTTTCTCAATCCATGTTTTCCTCGTCTCCTTTGCAATTGGCCGCTATCTTGACTTTGGCAGGACATTTTCCACACTTCTAATAGGGATCCAACACACTCGTCACTATAATTTTAAGATTATTACATGTCATTCACTTTTCATTTTGACAACTTTAGAAATTTTCTTCTTAAATGTAAATGTTTAGTATCTCAAGTACGTTTTATTTCAGTACTAAAAAAAATAGTTGCCTACCGTCGCAACATTTTTTCATTAATAATCCATTATTACCCTAACAAAATTTAGTGTATTTGGTTGATTTTCCTTTCTTTTATACATCATTTTAATAGAGAAAAAATATGATCAGAGAACTTTTGCTTTGGGAATAAATTGAATTCCCCGCTATATTTTGCTTTTGCAATTTGATTGATCAATATTATTATTATTATTATTATTATTATTATTATTATTATTATTATTATTATTATTTACAAAGAAAAAATTTCACGACGTCAACAGACAATGTATTAAATTATAAAATTATTAAAAAGTATAGTGACATATTTGCGAACGTTAAAATACTTCTTTACACATACATTCCATTAACGAAATATCATCACTCGGATTTATTAAATTTACATAACTCAAATATTATCCCAACCAAGCCCTCCATGTCCATCGTCTTTTATTTCCCCTTTTCAATTCACAGGCATTATAGAATCAATAAAGAGCTTCACTTCACAACAATATCACATGTCAAAATTAACCAAGGATCTCTCTGTAAAGAGTATTCAGACAAATCAGCTTAACTACACTATATAGTTAAAAAACCAAGTATTTAGGTAATGATGAAAACAAAAGCCTTGGGAAAGAAAAATTAAGATAAAAATATTCAAAGATATCTCAAAAAAGTTCACATTCATAATTCTCAAACTTGTGATGTTTAGAAAATTCTTTTCGGACTATATTAGCTCTGAATAAACCAAAAAACTCAATACAAATTGAAAGTTCACAGAACTGTCAAAGAGATTTCATCATAAGATATATAATTTGCTGTTTTAAAACCTGAGAAAAGCTTTTATGTGCAAATTGAATTTAGTGTAAACTTAAATATATGAACACATAATTTCAGAATTGCACATATCCACTCGCGCACACCAGTTTCAAAAGGAAACATAAACTCACCAAAGAACGCAAAGAAGTGCGACGTACGTGAAGGTTAAGTCTTTTATAATGGCCCGTGCCACTAAACTTGCCCAGATAAGATGCGTGTCACTCCCCACATATGACCATGTCAATTTGTATTCCAGTGTCACAATACCTACAATGTTCGCAGGTTGTTTATCAGGCACTTCGTTTTATTTATCTACGTTTCTTTCCTAGAGACAAAGAATGCTTATTCATGACCTTAGGCCACCGGCAAGTCGCGATACTACAACACAGGGGCGACAGCTGCGCCACCTCGCGATTAGACACTGAAGGATTCGCATTTTATTCTGCAGGTGGAAATTATCTGGCGCCATTTATCATTTCTCCTTTATCTTAGGTGGCTCAAGACATCAAATGTCACTGCCAGTGTAACTGACCGGGAGGTTTAAGGTTCCAACCCCGACTGTGGCAGAATTTTCGACTCTAGCTAGCTGACAGGAATTCAGCCGCTTCGCTGTCTGGAGAAGAATCTAGTAGCCGGCTGCCCTGATGGGTAGTTTTCCGTGGTTTCTGCGATTGGTCCAGGTGTTGACCAGGAGAATGCCGAAGCAGTACCCTAAGTAATGGGTCATGAACCGTGCGTGATCTTTTCTTCCTCTTCCTTCTCCAATCCCCGTCCCTTAATAATACTCACATTTACATGCACTACACTACACTACACTACCGCAAATGTCGATCACCGACAAAAGAGGCTCGCGGCATCAACTGATGTCTCTGCAGTTCCTATCACCGGGAAATCCTGGGTTCGGGCTCCGGCGGTGGCAGAATTTCCGACACTAGCTTCTCAGTTAGGTCGGATTGCACAGCTGTCTGGAGAAGAATTCTAAAGCCCGGCTGCTTTGATCGGTAGTTTTCCGGTGTTTCTCCGATCGACACCAGGTGAATGCCGAAGCCGTTCCGTGACAAACGGGCCACGAACCACGTGCGATCTTTCCTTCTTCTTCCTTGACGTATCCTCACCCCTTACTATCACACACACTTTACATTCACTACATTACCACACATGACGGGAGACCATTGAAGAGCTTTGATGTAAGCATTGAATTCAGTATTTTTAAATGATTTTTTGACTCACTTTTTCATTTCTGCCGTAACCTGACAGTTCAAAAATTCGAAAAAAATATTATTGTAATCTTTGAAATGTTTTATATAAATCTGGTAAATTCCTAACCGAGATGCTTCTGAGAAATTAAATACTATAGAGACGTCTACTTTCTGTTTAGCTGCAGTGTCTGCTAGAGCTTCACCCCCAAACACGTGCGAATCTGCAGTAGATACTTTCTTTGATCATTATTCTTTCACAGAGCAATAAATAGAAATATCCCTTCACATCTTAATAAGTTCCGGATATATACTTATGACCAGTCCCGACTTGTGGTTTTCTAAATGGGGCAGGTTGCAACCGTTTAATTCCTGGAGGGGGGCGTTGAATCGCTGCGTGACTATATTAACGTTATATACTTATAATAGGAGCTTACATTTGTTTGTAAATGAAGTAAGCTCTCTTCTCTTTCTCATCCACAAGATAATCTATAACGAGTTCATTGGAGTTCGGTGACGACAATAACTGTTTTTCAATGGAACATATAGCCAACGCACACAGTTGGTCTTCTTTCATTGGGTTACGAATGAAGGTCTTCACCCTTTCGAAAGTAGAAAAGCAAAGTTCTGCTTTACCAGTGTGCATCGGGATGGTCACTATTATCTTGGTACTTGGTTCAAACAAGTTTGCCACCGAAAGACGATCGATGAAAACAAAGCGGTCCTTTATTTGCGTCATTATGATGTCGCAAACGTCTCTCGCACACACTTTTCTTGGGCCTGTAAAACGCATACGTTTTGCCGATGGTTGATCTTCTCCCCTGAGTCCAGTGTCGAGTGAAACTAATTTGTTGAGCAGAAGAAACAGAAAAATTCAGAAACATACTTCAGCGTTTTCACTGAATCTATATGCTTCTGCTGAAGTACATTAAATGTCACAATGAGGCTTGACTTTGTTAAAAGCCCTAGCCAGAAAAGGAAATCTTCGTCCTCCAAGAAACATTTCAGACGCATGGCCTTATTAATTTTCTAGTTGCTACTTTCACATTCAATAATTGTGTTTTAACACTAAAATTTCTTCTCTGCATTTGTATACAGTTATAACTAGGGAACGGATTTCCATGTAATTACATGTTTTTACAGGAGCTAGATACGCGCATTCAATTGTATTTTCTAGAGTTAACAAGATTTACTGAATGAATTAGAACTATTTTTATTTTACATATTTTTACATATTTTGGTATACTTACATATTTGTATATATTTAACGTATTACGATACATTTCTAACATATTTCGCTACATTTTAATATATTTATACGTCAAAATGAAACATTTCAGATGTGCGTTTGCAATATTTGTTACGAAATCACCTTTCTTACTAATCAACTGTGATGCTGCTGCGCTTCTATTACCACCATATCTCAATGTATTTTCAAACTTACCCCTCCCCCCGCTTACTGCGTACTTGCGAGTCAAGGATGAGCGGATTTTTTTCAACAAAAGTGATTTTAAGCGCTTATTTGCTCATGTTTCAAACAGCAAATTCGTTACTCGATCGAAAACTAACAAATATTTTTTACAGAAAATTGTCTGTTCAATTTGGAGGGTGGGATATATACCCATTAACTCCCTCCCCTGAGATCCATCACTCGCAACATGGTACTACAATTCACTTGTACACCAGCTCCTCGTAAACATTGTAATATATACTATGAACGAATTTCATATTACGAATAAAATTCTTATATGTGGTGAAGTCTAGTGTACAATTACTTCAATAGAGATAGAACCTAATTTCAGCCACTCCAAATCCTTAAGAACTGATCGGCGACGTTCTATGGTTGGAAAACGCATGTAGAGAACAATTTTAAACACAATAATGAATTTTTATTTTACACATTTTCTATTTTCCTGATCAGGAAATTTCTATTTTCTATTTTTCGGATCAGGAGATTGATCGGTAAATCGCAATTGCTTGGGCATGTTCCATATAAGCAACTGGTTGCAGATAGCAATAGTGTGATTGGGGTCATTATTTTGTTCAAAAATGTAGCTTGGCCTCAATTGCAATTTCTCTGCAAGACATCTAAGTATCCCCATTAGTACATAATGGCATCGATGATCTGCATATTTCCAACCCTGTTAGAAAACATGCACCCCAAAAACATCACAGCACAAACAACATAACCTTCTCCGTGTTTCATTGTTGGCAGAGTGTTGCAAGTTTCGTTGGCAATATTTACCTTTGTCCATACCGTTCGGCATCCATAAGAACCTTAAAGAGTTATTTTCGTTTCTTCCGACCAAATAACATAATTCCTGAACACTGTATTTTTATTTTCGTGCTCTCTCCAGAATTTAATTCTGGCAAGTCGATTTTTTCTACTTTTGAATGGCCTCTTTCGTGCTCTTCTGCTATGATAGTGTACATCCATGTGACAGTGCTCTGCGAATTGTCTGGTCTGACAGTTTAGTTTCCATGATTTGTTCCATCATTTTGCGGATGTTGGGATCGCTTGTTACCCACACACACTTGTAATGGTGGGGTTTTCCTCATGTGTTGAATTATGAAACGTTCGTCCCTGTCATTTAGCTTCTTTTTCGTGACTTTTAGATTAAATATTTATTATCTCTGCATGTAGGTATATACAACCTGGTGGCAGAACACTACAATTTACATATTACAATTAGGAATATTAACTTTCAATTACTTGGCAATGTAACTTTAAATTTTTAAAGACATAATAATAATAATAATAATAATAATAATAATAATAATAATAATAATAATAATAATAATAATAATAATAATAATTTCGTGGTAGATTCTTTTCTGAACCGTCTCGTATCGATACTTATTTAACACATAGTTGATTGTAGAATGGGGTTTGCTCGCTCTGCGTCCAATTTCTCTTTGAGAATAGCTTCGTAAACTAAGAGTTACGATGATTTCATTTTCGTCACTGCTAAGTTCTTTTCTCTTTCCTATCGTGAAACACCCTAACCCGCAAACAAAATATAGCTGATAACGGCCACTATGAAGGACGTCTGAACGTGACGAAAAGGATTTTCTAATTTTTCATTATACATTTGTAGTAAATAATTCGATAAAATATTAAGAGTATTTTCTATGCAATAGTCCATGAATTTCCTATAACATTTACACTATACAAATAAGACTTATGCACTGTAGGTTGAACGAAGCTCACAAATATTTCCTTTACTTTTTCCTGTTATCTCAAATCTCAATATAAAAACCAGTTGTGATAATGTGGCGCTATCAGTGGTTTTGTCAACTTCAATAGCTAAATAATTTGTCTCTTGTAATTCAGGTCAAATAAGGTTTAAGCAAACCGCGGAGATGGAATATTTATTCAACTATTAATTTTGAATAGTTTTAGAGACGCTTAAAAATACACAATTATCGTTTTTCTCTATATGCTGCTTTATAACACTATCCAGTTCAGCCACTAGACTAACCAGCCCGCAAATAATTCCAAGATTGCATCTTCTTTCCGTTACGTCATGTCCTCTTAAACTTTATACAATCTAATAGCTTTCCCAGAATATACCGAATCTTTGAAACATTGACATTGAATTGATTTACTCGTAAACGGTGAGCAGAATTTAACTGGCATATAATGTCCACTTTTCCTAACATTGTAAATTCAATGAAACCATGTAAGTGCGTTTTCACAAGCGTTGTGGTTTTTCACTTTGGCATTAAACTTTTTCAAATCTGTGACTCCTGCTTCAGTCCAAATATATTCATCATTTTTGGTTAGGAGGCACGTGAAGCAAAAGAACGCATTTTTTATATCAAACCCACAAAGCCACTTTGCAGCATTGTACATTGTCGGGTTGAATTTACGAATACATCCACCGCGATATTTGTATTGAATTGGCCTGAATTATCGAAAGATTTGGCCTATTTGGGCCAAGAGTTTTTCTCTGTCTCCTCGAATGAATAACCAAATTGTTACCACGTACATTGTTCCCTGAATTCATTTTTAAAACAAATCACACCATTATCAGTCAAACCTACAAAACTACCCAACACCCACAAATGAATCAAACGCAGCTGCACAATATCACACTATGACTTTCGCACAAATTACTTTCACCGCTAACAAGACAACAGACAACTACTAAACGTTCGTACCATACACACAATGTGAGTGCTCTGTCATTCGTACCTAACGGCACTTCCGAAAGCAAGGAGTGTCGTTTTTCCCGCCAGTTCATGAAGTTAGTTCAGAGACAGTTCTAGATTTTTATTTATAGGGACAGCACGGGAACCTGTTCTTTGACAGAGTTTTATCTAAGTTTTTCATTAGGACTTGTCTTTTAAATGCTGTATTTCGATCACATTCCAATACAGACATAAGAGAGTAGCGCTCCTACCGCATGTTTGAACAACTAGTTCATGCTCAGTACTACAAACTGAGCTGCATAGTATTGCTATCTGGCGAGCACGCCGCACTTCAGACCCTAGGCCCAACCAGGCTTCAGCCGTGCCCAGGTTCCACCCTTGAAGGCTGCCAGACCGCAGCCTTCGCTCGCCGGTACGGTAAGCCTGTGCAATGAATGCATAACGTTTTCGTCCCTCCTCGTTTTACACAGAGGCTTATGGCCGGTATTACACTGTAAAAGATCTTTGTCAAATATAGTTTGTAAAATAAAATATGACAGTATAATAGTCAATATTTTATAAAAGATTTCTTTTATAAAATTTCTTGGATAAAAATGTAGTCTGAAGTGTCAAAGTTTTATCATAAATTTGGTAACATGGCGTCCGATAAAATGGTACCATGCTTCAACCAGTGTTTTAATTGCAGAGTGCGGACAATTAGAATGTTTATATCATACTGTCCATCCGGACTACAAAAGTTAAACCGAACGAATCGACACTTGTAGGACACACTATGACGCTTATAGGAAGATTTCCCGAGAAGTGGAAAATATGGGCTTTGAAGAATGTCTAATTCAGGAGGATAATTTTTTTGAACTTCCAAATCAGAGGACACACACCATTAGAAAAATTTAAAGAAAAAATCTGGAGCCATTTTTGAGAAAATGCAGTTTATGTGGTTCTGAAAATGCGGAAATTTGATTTCATTTTTATAGAAAACTGTTGTGTTTGCGAGAACCTTTATCTGACATTACGTAAAGTGAACGTACTCGTAAAGGCAATAACGTGAAGAAATCGCCTCTAATGTAAATATTATCGACGTGAGAGACAGGTCAAAAAATTACATTCATGTTTGAAAAAACAAATGAATATAGCAATATGGCGTTTATGCCATTGAATATGGTGCATTTGGTACTAACTATTCCAAAAACGTAACAAAAAATTTGGAGCCGTTTTTGAGAAAATCTTTTTTTTTTTTTTTTTTTTCAAAATTGCAAATATTTCACTCTCTATTGCACGAAGACTACTAAGATTCTCTAAAAAATGCACATGACCTTTATGATACAACTATTTATGGACAACAAATTTCGTTTCAAAGAAAAGTATCTACCTTCAATTTTATAGTTGTAGGAAGGCGCCGACTTTTGCAATTTTCGAAACTTCAGAGTTAACCGTGAAAATCGGACTTATGCCACCTTTATAAGCGTATTTTACTCTATTCTTAGAAGAAATTTAAAGAAAACATTTGGAGCTGTTTTTGAGAAAATTTTGAAAATGTCCTGAGCGCTTCATGTAAAGTAACCCCCAAATATTAAATAATGTTTTTCAAAATCTGAAACCTTCAACTAGAGCCAGATCGACAGGGCTTTCTTCAATTTGGAAAAGATTGTACCCATGGTTTCAGGTGCTAGCAGTGTTCACAGACGGACGGACGGGAATACAGACGGACAGACGGACGTTGTGGAAAAAAACATTTTTCGGTATCAGAGGTCCCCAAAACGTGCATTTCCGTTAAAATCTCGCAATCGATTTTCCTGAGCATTACATAACTTTGTCTATATTACGTATATTATTCCGTATATACGTATGTATACGAGAAAGTAAACATTTAAAAAATGAATACCATAAATGTTTACGAACATTTTAATTTTATATTAGTACTTACGCCTGGGAAGCAATGCAGCGATGAATATTTGAGAAGTTGATTGTTGAACGGCAAGAATATAAGATAATGAAATGTGAAATTCAATTGAATGAAAACTCTTTATTGAACCGTAACCATTATAAGGCTTAAAATAAAAATAGAAATAAAATCAATAAATATAATAAAATAAATAATACATAATACATATTTAAAATAAATAATATAAATAAAATTAAAAAAACATTATGAGGCTTTGTTTTATTTATTGTCATTTTTTATTTAACCTCAAAAATAGAAAAACTGAGTGTGATATACCAAGGGAAGAAATGTAATCTGTGGACGTTTTGGTAAATTCTGGTATCCCCATTTATATGCTGAATTCTGATTGCAGATGGAGACGAAGAGTATATTTTTCAGCGTGCGCATAATGATAGAAATACTCATAAAATTACGGCAATCGCTCCTATGTCGCTCGTGTCGTAAACATCAACTCGTGAATAATAACCATTATGCGTAAGTAGAAGACTACGACCTTGAAATATTCAGAAAAGATTTTGAACAGATTTTGTTTTATTAAGAGTAAACTTCTAGTTTTTCTTCATTGTGTACGTGCAATGTGCTTCTTAACATTGAGTAAATCTTCCATAAACTCGAGGGATTATACTGTTGAGAAAGTTTTGTAAAGTAAGCCAAGAAAACGTTCTCGCTACAAGAATTCACCCTATTACTCTTTCTACAATCCATAAATGTTTTATATGATTGTTCATAATACTTTCTTGATTTTTCTGGAAATAATTGTAGAGTTGTCGAATTAGCTATTTATTGAATTTCAGATGGAGTACAAATTTCATTGTCACTGTCGCTGGCTTCTAGAGTCATATCGTTTTGAATAATCAAAGCGAAATGTAACGAGAAATACGAGTACAACAATGTCTAGGTTACGTACATAAAAGTGCAAAATCACATTTGTCTACCGCGGTTCAAAAGAAGCGCGAATTGCAAAGAGAATGCAATTCTGCCCGTGGATTCCGAAAAGTCTAGGAATGTGACTGGTCGACAGGCCGTGGATTCCCAACTGGAATCCACGGGGTGTGTAATCGATGACGTTTGTCGATTAAATATACCGCAGGAATACGTATATTTTTAAATGGTCGTACGTAATATACCGCAGGAATACGTATTTTTAAATGGTGGTTTGTTCGTCGATTAGGAAAGACAATTTGGAGAAATTTTCTTAGATGTGAAAACTTATAGAGCATTTAGCACTACATGTTCAGACAAGAAGTAAGGTGCAATTCGAGCCACTGATATTTTCAGACAAAATTTTAAATGAATGTATTTTAAAATTTAATATGAAAGAACGATTGCGTTAGGAAACAAATCTCTAGCATGTATATTGATGGTGTTGCAAAACATAAATATTGTCACCATATAACTCAAAATTATGCCAAAGATACGTACGTTTCAAGAAACGTGTACATGAGATGATTTGAAGATTTAATATTAAAGAGCAGATTGCATTAAGAAAGAAGTATGTATAATTACACTAGCAGGCAAACTTTTCGTTTGTTGCCTAAAGAAAAGAATGTGATTTTACATAACGTCGATGACTTGAATACGAACTTTCAATCCGTTTACTTCTATCACGTAAGGTTTTCTTGCGAAACCCCATTGTTATATTGTAGAAATTCACGAATTTCATCTCAAACGTTTCCATAATACTTTTTTTTAATTTTAAAGAAAAAACAATATTTAGTGTACACAACTTCCTGAAATTACTGTGTATGGTTGTTAATACATATCACTAGAGTGTTTTGCTTTTTTTGTCCTTTTTACTTCACTATTGGAACTTTTACTCAAATTGTACACCTGTTGATTCGTACTTGAGAAACTTCTCCTGCTCTTTTTCCTCTTATTTGTCTTCAGGTACCCATTTCACGTTTTAACTTAATAGTCTGTAAGCATACTGATGCTGGTAGCTCCTTTCGAACTATAGCACATCCTTGTGAAATCGTTTGCCTTGTTCTTCGCTCAAAAATCCTAGATTTTCAGGGAAATAATCTAGATGGAAAAAAAGGAAATAAACTTTCATACTCTTGTGTTACAACGTAGTTTCTTGTGTGCTTCAAGCATGTTGGTCACAATGTTTCGGTAGTTGGGATTGTTGTTACCAAGAAATTTTGAAAATCTTTAGTGCATATTCAACATATTTTGTGAGGTGTCAAAGGATTACTTTGGTTTGATTCCAAAATACGCAAGATATGATTTTAATGCAAAATGTGTAATATTACGTCTCTGCTTAGGCATTGTGTATTTCCCACATAAATAACAAAAGTGGTCTGGATCATACATGAGCGATGTGACATGGTAAATACTTTTGTATTGAACTACTAATTCACAACATTGTACTCCATAATACAGCTTGAATCTGATTTTTTCAAATGACACCCACTAATTTAATGTGAGAGAAACTAAGACAGGATGTATAAGTTTTCACAAAAATACAATGAAAATGTGTCTGTCATCAAAGAGTGGCTATCGACATAGGATAATGGCAAGGGTGTATGTTATTTCGCTCTAAGTTCCTGAGGCCCTCGCACACCGTATCAGATAAGAAACATCTGGTTCCCTCGGTGTTCACTATAAACACAACAACATTCTAAATATATTTGGTTTTCAAATCCTGACATCATAAAACTACACACGATAAACTATTATAGTTTATATAATTACTCTTTGGATATACGAAAATTACGCAATAAGAAAAAATTTAAAAATATATAAAATTAAATGATACATGATAGGAACTTTCTGGCTTTGAATTTGATTTCAACATCTTAAAAATCCACAAAAACATCAAAACTTTGGAGTAATTTCTTCGCAGGTTAGTAATATCTTTCGTCTAAGGCAGTGCATTCTCCAAACACCATTCTAAGTAATAATGATAATGTATAGTAATAATGTATAATAGTAATAATAATAACTAATAGTAATAATGTTAAATATTTCGAAAATATGAGTATTTGTGTAGTAATTTTTGTAATAATTGTCAAACTTTATCGTCCGCTCTGAAATCTGGCTTTATCCAGGTGTTTTGATTTGGATGCTACGTAAGTTAGAATGTGTATATTATTTCATATTTCGTTTTGTTCGTTTCTTACATTGGAGCTTCTGTTATATGTTTACAAATTGATCTTTTAGAAATTATTTAAAACCTATTTGAAATAAAGACTGCTAACCTTCAGTTGCCCGCTCCCAATTTTAGCAGTGGCACCGTACCAGTTTTCCGTAAAGCGTCACTGACCAGGAGGTCCTAGCCATGCTGCCACAGTCGATTGCTCGAACCCTAGAATCTACCGGTCAGAGGTCAATGATAATGAACCACTTGAGCCGGTCAAATTCTACAATCTCCACAACGTATTACATTCTGTCAGGCGGGCCATTCTCACTTGCACGAGAGGGCACTCACCGCTAGTGGGAACATAATTTCATTCACATTTTAAGCATATTTTTATGTATTTTAATACAACAGTTCAAGTGAAAAAAACATTTTTAGATTTGAAGCATAAATTATTAACAATAAAAGTATAAAACATGATCAAGCTTATTGTACATGTAAATAGCTTATTCCCCTTTCGAAATTGAGTTGTATTATGCTTAAAACTGTAAAAAGCTTATATCACTTTCGAAATAATAGAGGTGTCTATCACAATGAATACATTAAGCTGAATACGTAAATGCAAGAACTGCGATTAAGAAAATAATGCAATTTGCAAATTGAGTAAAAAATCAAAATGTGAAAATTATCTGCAAGTGTATCGTACTTGCATGAACGATGAACTTATGAACGATTTAGGGCATTGATGACTGCTGTTTAAAATATTATCATATGGGAACCATCAAAAGCTGTGTTCCATGATATTAATATTTAGATATTTCAAATTTCTAGCTTTCCTTTTCAAGTTGGATTTGTATGGAACTATGTATTTATGTGTCTTCAGATACGGCAAACTGTACATTGTAGTTTAAAAAGGATATTATTTAAAATAATCATCCTCACTAATTTCTTCTACTCGTACGAAGTCGTTTTATTTTCTTTACTTTCTACTTGATTTCACGGGGCGAACAATTCACCACCAAAAGTATTGGCAAACTTCGAAGATCCAAATGTACCATGCACCCTTACATTTCGAAGACAAATCACTCACAGATCCCCGCACAATGTTTACAGTATAAGGCTGATTAGGTTGAAATTCTCCTGCAAAGATGCGTTGTCCATTGTTATCAATGGCCCATAGCTCTTCAGGATAGCCTTGAGAAATTGCTTTCATACCCGTCACGAAGTGAAGAAGAGTGCTGTCATGTTCCACCACATGGTGATTGTCGCTAAAACACCAAAAATGGTTAAACGTGCTTTACAAACTGATCAACCTGTTTGCATGCAAGCATACTTACATTTTATAATTAGTGAAATAATAATAGTTTATGGAACTAGTTTATCATGTTAGACTTTATTGCATGGTGCATATCTTGAAAACGAGCGATTTTAGGGGCGAGTATTCAAATTAGTAGTAACGCAATAAAGCAACATTATAACACAGTGGCGTATATTATTTTTTTTGTAGAAAGCATTATATATTTATAACAGAATCAAAGTTGATTCTGGGAAACAAATTTATAATGACGGCATGGCTGTTTGGCATCTGTGCGAGAAAATGGTGGCCGGCTGTTCCGTTTTCCGCTACCTCTCCAGGATTCTCTCGCTCAGTTTGGCTGAATGTGTGTGGACGCAATTAGTTTTGCTAGAAGCAGCAAATACGGCATAATCTGTGTTGCAAGATGCCCTTTCATGAACGATTTATTGTAACGAAAATAGTAATTTACAATGCTGAAATACAAAAAAATTATACGACTACATGAAAAGTTTCAACAATATCACTCAAAAGAAGTTCCCGTTTTTTTGGATCTCAATATCTCTATTTTGGTCGACGTATGGCTGATGTTAACACTGCTCCAAGCCATTCATACACTGGTGAGTCATTTTATGCCCCCAAACTCCATTGTGACCCTTATAATATTAACAATAAATTTACCATTTACCGTTTTGGTCTCAGAAGCTTGAACTTTTTTTGTAATTTTCCGATTTCACCGCAGCCTGTGTAGCGGTACTTAGATAAATAGATATTTATTATTTCTACAGGTAGATTTATACAACCTCGTGGCAGAACACTACAATTTACACATTGCAATTAGGAATACTAACACAGTGTAATTTTAAATTATTTTAAGACATAATAATAACACAACAATAATAATAATAATAATAATAATAATAATAATAATAATAATAATAATAATGTGCTAACAATAATTGTGTTAACTACATTTTATGGCTGTCCTGCACAGTTATTTTAAACTATTAAATACCATACGACTTTTTAATTACCCTTCACTTCACCTCACTTCACTACATTTGCTAGATTATATTCACTACATTTTAATTACACTTCACTTCACTACACTTCTCTTTCTACTTCTACACTGCACTACACTTCACAATACGTCACCACTCTTCAATACAATACTAATTTGAATATAATTTTATATTTAATAAAGCAACGCATTTAATAGTAATCATCACAATAATAATAGCAATAAAAAATAACAATAATAATCAAATAACTGATAATAAGCCTAACTTACTAAATTAATAAAGTTTACAATTATTATTAGTTAATTTATTTTTAAATCTTTGAACACCTAGAGGAAAGGGTTCCAAGGCTGTTGCAGGTAACTTATTCCAGTCCATTATTGTTCTATTTGTAAAGGAAAATTTTCCAACATCTGTTTTCTGTGGCCTAAACTGAATGGTGGCCTAAACTGAACTGAATTCTTGATGTGCTTTTGAAATGCACTTGATGTGCATGTGCAGAATTTGAAGAACTATAGAAGACTCGGGAGGTCATAGCGTCATTTCCAAACAGTGAGTGCACTACAATTCTGAATGCCGTCTGGCGGGCTAAGGTTATGACCGCTTAACATCGGGAACGACCTCAGGACCGTGCTTTGTGCCGATTGTAGTAATATTACCGTCCAATTAGCCAATTCATTAATTAGTCGTAATATTTTATATAATCACTCATTTTAATTTCTCATTGTTTGTATTCGAAAAAATAGTTTTCTCTTCGACAATACTGAGAAATATTCTCAGAGCTGTGGCTCACTTTAAGCTTCCAAATTAGGTACAATATACAGCTCCCCTATCTCACTCGCGGGCCTAAGGTTGCGCCCGGTTTTAGGTCGTTACAACCTTATAACGCCAGATTTTCCAAAATTAGTTGTCAGATGCACCAGCTTCGTAGCCACCGGTGGAGTTGGAGAAATTGCTTTTATTCAAGATACCCTTTTGAGATTCTTTGTTACGAATTAGAAATTAAGATCCGCAAATACATTTGATCAAAAATGGAATTAAACGAAAGATTACGAGAAGAATAGGGAAAAATTGGAAGCAATTACACCCAAAAATTAGTAACTTCAATACCATGAGGACTAAAGGAAGTGTTACTAGAAAAGGGGCTATCTACAAAATATTAAATTGTAATTTTTAATGTTAATTTATCATCTTTTCCTGTGTTGTTCGAAGATTAAAATGGCTATAAAATCTTTTAAGAGTTTTACAAGTTTGTGTACAATATTTTGTTGAGTGATAATAAATTAATATTTATATTTATTACACTAATTTTTCCTTCAAATAATCATAAATAAATTTAAAAATGTGATAAATTCATCTTTGAACAAATATTGTTGTGACTGGCATATATTAATAACAATACAACAATACCTATTGCAAGTGAGAAAAAATGCACTGTTCCGTTAAAAAAATCAAAAATGATTAAATATTTCGAAAACTAAAAATATTTTAACAATATCTGTTCAGCCTAATACTTCCCCAATGATTCCGCATTATTGAGTGAATTTTTTTCAACATGGCTCACCTTTCCTAAAACCGGGGTTTGGAACAAAACGAAATTGATTACGTTTACGTAGTTACAATTACGTAATTGATTAATGCAATGAAAATAGTTTACCAACTGATATGACTCGGAGCATCTAACGTTCCAGTCCCGTCAGTTTCCTGAGTTTCAATAAAAGGTAAGATGGCTTCAGTCGCTATCTGGAGAAAAACTCTAGAGGCACCTGCTCGAATGGGTGATTTCAAACTAGTGGTTCCTCCGATGAAGGCGAATGTCGGAGCAGATACCTAACAAACGGCCCACGGACCACACGCTATATTTCCTTTTTTTCTCGAATCCTCTCCCCTTTTCTCAAAGAAGGCTCCCATTTTTTTCTTAATTTTCTTCACTTGTAGATTATAGGGTTCTTGAAAATGTAGTAGGTATCATTTTCTTTGAAATCTCTGAAAGTTACAAATAATGCAAGAAATTATGTGCTGTTGTAGCTCTACTAGTCGTGTTTTTAGATTATTGTTACTTTTCATTCTATTCACTATTCCTAACGTTCGGAAACATTTAGAAATGTAATGTTTTGCTGCCGACCTGGATGGCCGAGGTGGTTAACAGCGAGTACCGACTCTGCGCTTCGGTCCGAAGGGTCGCGGGTTCGAGTCCCACCTTGGGCATGGCTGTTTGTTCCTTGACTTTGTGTGTGTGTTGTCGCGGAGGGCCTCGCGTTCTTCTGACCCCAGATCAGAGAAGCCCGCAAGTGTTTGTCTAGTGCATGGTCGAATATGCGTCCCTTCGGGACGCAAAGGGCAACCGGCTGTCGGCTGGATAAAAGCCCTAGGGAAAAAAAATGTTTTGCTCAAGTCTAGAAGTATTTTATTTTAAAAATAATACCTCGTAGCTTACAGATAGGTTGAGGTCGTAGCTATGGGTGAATACATTGCCTGCAAAAGATTATTTCCTGAGCACTTGCGACAACCTCCCTGAGCCGGACTTGAGGAAGCAATCTTTTCCACCCGGCGGGGACAACAGAACTGAATATTCTGTTTTCGTCTCGCATCGTATTTCCGCGGAGAAGAGGCAAAAAGGGACGTAAAATCTTAACATTTCGCATCACAATAGTCATGTAACTTAGGACAAAATGCACATGTACGAACTCGTCTCTTCATGCTCGTTATCATGGGGTAAATAATTCAATATATGGTTATTTAAAAAAATTAAAGTTGAGTTGATATCTCTTCACTGACCTCGTATATTCAGTTGACGAATCCCAACAGAAAATGGATTCTGTGGCCATTTGGTGAAAAAACATCACAGAGTTCATTGCCAGCGCCTCCCCAGAACTCTGAAAATATTATTTTCGTGGCTCATAATGAATTCTCAATGAATGCACACAAAACGAAACAACATGATGAAATACAGACATGTCTCAAAATAAATGTTACAAATCTCTGGAGTATGTAGAGAGGCGGGAGGAGAATTTTTGTCAAAGAACATTTAGTGGAAAATTTCGTATAACCGAATGAAAATTGATTGAATGATGAGTGATTCTGAGCGCGTCAACTACTGAGGTCCTTAGATCCGCAAGGGTAGTGCATGTTTTTTCATCGCGAAATAGCGGTCATCTTACCCCGCTGGATGACGAGATCCGGCGCCGACCTCCCGTCAACTAGCGGGGTTTACCCTTAATCAGATATTTCCCACCAGCGGGGCACCGCCGCAGCCGGAACAAGTTCCCGGCCGGTCTCCCGGCGTATGTGATAGTGTAGTGCATGTTAGTGTAAGTGTGTAAGGGATGAGGATAGGTGAAGAAAGAAGAAGGATAGATCGCACGGGGACCGTGGCTCGTTTGTTAGGGTACTGCTTCGGCATTCGCTGCGTGTTGATCAGAGTAACTACGAAAAACTACCGATTAGAGTAGCTGGCCGCTAGAATTCTCCTCCAGGAATTCGACCTGTCGAAAATTCTGCCATCCTCGGGACTCGAACCTAGAACCTCCGGTCACAGGCACTGCAGTGACATCAGTTGATGCACTGAGCCACCTCTCCAGGTGTATAACGGAATAACAGCGACTTCTTCCCTTTCTCATGGGTATTCCCGTATGCATAGGAGTTAGGAACATGAAATCTCCTTGGCTGTGTGAGAAAGGGGCCTGCCCGACATTGTGCAAATGGTTTATCCTGAGAATAAGAGTTTATAATGAAGTGATTATCTCCGACCCCTCCACATGCCCTATCAGTTTGTAACATTTATACTGAGTCATTATGTTTAAATGGTATTACGTGATTTTGTCGCCTTCCAATATATCGGAATTCCTCAGCTGCGCGGTTGGTTCCGTCGGCAAACAGTGCCTCCTCCCGAAGGACGGCCTTGCGCACTCTCCCCTCTTGGAAGCTCGAGACCGAGTGGTAGTACAAGTAGTCATCTCTGTCGTTCAGCGCCAAACCCAACACGCCGTCTTGCAACGACAAACTTGAACCATTGACTTCCATGCGCTCTGCATTGGACTCGGGAAGGAAGGTGTTGCTTGCTATCCGCCACGATCTGAGAACATCCACAAAGATAATATTCTACAAGTCCTACAGATCATAAAAAACAATGGAATGCGACTTGAAAAGAGTACAAAATAAGCAGTATACATAAAATGATTCATGATTTCTATAAATAAATTTCCAATAAAAATAACTCCATCGCAAAAATCAAGAGACACTTTCTCGAATCAGATCTGAACACACCAAGCTAACTCACATCTGTGAAATCACACAGCTCCCTTACAGTGTGATTCATGCAACGAACAGCTGTCAATTTTACATATCTTTCATTCATGTACACAATGTATCAATGAACGCCAAACAATCCTACAGAATGATCATCATGAAAATATTTTATACTCCACTGACTTTCAGGATAAAATATTAACATTATGTAAATTTTTAAAAGTGTATAACGATTTATAAGACTGTCAATTGTAAATTACTGTTTCATTCTTGTTTAAACTGTATTTTCACTATGAAATTTCAATCCTGTTTTAATTATAGTATAACATGTATTTTTGTAGTCGCTAATAACCTTGTCGTTAATGCGACTTTAAATAAAATAAATTAAAATATAAAATAAAAAATAACGTCCCAAAGAGTTGTGAATGTATACAGATAATTTTTGAGATATTACCTAAGTCGATTTGATTATCTTACTCGGATATTGAAATAATCATGATTTATTGGTGTTATAGAGAAATGGGAAAAATATTTTTGTAGAATTGTTAACGTTTGGAAGGAGTGGATAGATGGTCACTGGATTGGTGATATTTGATTAACGTGGTTCATAATTATTTTTGAGGAATCGACAGTTTTTTCCATTACGAATACTAGCTTATTGATCCAGGTGGGAGTGGGAAGCGCTTGTACAAAATGGAACAAGAGAGTAGAATATGATTAGTGCATAATATAAGGAATTTTGAGTTCGCGATGTTGTTCACTGTTAAAAATTAAAGAGGGCACGGTAAGTAAAGATAACATTGAGTATAACAATATCTAATTAAATAATATACAGAAGATGATAATATATAGTTGACAAATAACTATAATTCGTAATAGATACACAGAAAACAAGTGTCTGGAGACAATATTCAGAAAAGTATGAAACAAAAAAAGAAGTCCGTGTAAACAGAGATAGTTACAAAATGGAACGGGAAATACATTAGAATAGTAATTTACTTTAACATGTGCGCTAATCACTGCTCGCACTTGTGTAAACGATTTCTGAACACGCTTTCGCAAATGCTTCGTAGTGTTGTTCATACTATTATCTATGATCAATAAATTAGCTGTTTCACACACTGAAACCAAGGACGTGAAATAGTATTTCGCGCACGACCTGTTAAAAAAATTAAGTACGTTTAGAAAATCCTTCATACAGGAGAAGGAATGAGATACGGTTTACAAACCTACAAATTCCGAAACGTGTTTTGCTACAGAAGTTTCAGATCTAATATTTCCGATACTAAATAGTAGTTTACTTAGCAAAGGCGTGAAACAGGTGATTCACGCACGAGTCGTGTTTGCCGTCCCAGCGTAGTGAGGATACATTGGACGAGAGCGGGAATCATCTCGCACCCATGTTGCTTATACTATTTTTTAACACGCCGTAAGGGAAACCGAGTGCGTCAAGTAAAGGAATGTAAATTAAATATCAAATCATTAGAAATACCTTACTTGTACAAACGTAATGGATTCCAGTCAGTGTCGTGACACTATTGTTTGTAAATAATAAACAAAAACGTCGTCAAAGACAATTGCGATGTTTCGCACAGATGTTTGATACACATGTTTCGCACACCGTGAAAAAAATAGCTGTTTCACCAACGGAAAACAAGCACGGGAAACCGCGTTTGCGTACGGGGTGTTCAAAACACTTTCAGTATACACTTAGTATACACTTAAACAAACTCACCTTTGAGAGCGGAGACTGAAGACATACATTGCGAAGGCTCCTGTGTCCGCGATGTATGCGAAAGCATCATCGCTGCAAAAGTCACCCATTTCCTCAGCAATCACGTTCAGCAGGAAAGTGGTCTCGTTGTACTCCGCTGGCACGTTGAAACGATGGCGGACGATGAGCTCGTCCGTTCTGAGATCGAAAACTAAAAGTTGTGGAGGGCACTTGTGTTGAAAAGTGTTGACGATGTCAACCACGCCGCAGTCGATTGCCCATAGACGTCTGCATTTATCGATCTGCGTATAAGTTATGTACACATTAGTATTTGGCCACGGAAAAGATATGGTTTTGAAAAATGTAATTAGATTACGAAATCTTAAAAAATATGTCTTTCACTAATAATAAAATGTAAATATGTATTTGATTTATAACGTACTTTTGAATGTATAGTTTATTACATTTTTCAATATAGATATACATAGTTGGCACCGGTTAGTTGAACCTCTAGGGAATACTATTTTTGGTTAACTGTATAGGATAATGCGAAAATAATATTTCGTTCGAAAAATATGCAATCATTGTAAATTCGAAAATCAAAAATATTCATTAGGCTTAAAAATTAATATTTAGTGCTATTTCTTGTGTACAGTTTTTTAAATATATTTTTACATAAAAGCTCTTTGGAGGCAAAGAGACAATTTTTAGCACTATCGGCAGTGCTAAAGGTGAGACGATGCTTGAGTGTTCAGATAATTATGAGAATGCTGCAAAGAAATCAAAACACTTCCGTCTGACCGGAAGGACCCAAAAGGACAAAAAGTCAGTAAGGCTGTCTAAAAAATGGTATATAACACATGTGGTAAAATGATTTTATTTTGCTCGTAAGATTGCGACACAAGTCCGAGACGTCGATTTTGTCCTTTCCTACTTGCAATATAAAAGGTCACTTTGACCACATGTATCATAAGTAACTATTTTCCATCCTTCTCCGGAATCCGTGATTTCTCGGCACTTGATTCTACAGGGATCACAAACACAATATTTTAGTTCAGTCTTATCACCCTGCAAAGATTCTTCGGCTGTTAAAACACTTCCCTTATTAGTATACTCTTTGTTATCACATTCTTTTTTCTCTTTTCTGCCACTTTCTTTCATGTGATTTGCGTTGGCTTATTCTGGTGGGATTTCAGTGATTTTCCTTTTGAAGTTCCCGCCAATTAAGTTTTCGAGTTTGACAGAATAGCCATAAATGAACTGAAAAATCTCTCAGTCGCTTTTATTTGCCGTTAATTATGAGTAAACCTCGGATTTTAGGACAAATGCCTATTTAGTTCCTTTAGAAAATAGTAGAAAATAATTGCAGCTGTTTACGAATCATGATGAAATAGATCTACTGAAATACTCTAATAGTGCTGAAAATGCCCTAAAATGGCGGTTGATGACCATTTTAGTATTTGTTTGCCTAAAACCGCCTAAAAAAGTAATTTTGATTAATTATCATTTTAATTACTCATTTTTAAAATTTGTTTTACCGAAACGAAAATACTTTCCCGAATTTTCTGAAAAGTAAATATTCCCTGATCAATTACACAATCGACTACGCATGGAAATCTTTCGCCGAACACATCGAGCATAAGGAGCCTAGTCAATATAAAGACGATGTTTCACGCTCGTCGCCAATCAGCCCGAACTTCTTAAGAGAAGAAATAGAATCAAGAAGGAATAGAAATACAATCAGAATTCCCTCAATTCCGAAGTTCTTCAGCAATTGCACCCATTCCCGGTGCATCTGCACTGTTGACAAGTTGGGAATGAAAAGGGTGAAATAATAAATTAAATGAAAAGAAACAAAAGTCAATCAAATAATATGTTTGTAGTCATTCCGATAAATGTAAAAATACTTTCTTGAAAAATTAAAAGGGCCTAATTTAATCCTTTTGGCCAGAAACGTAACTTCTGATATCTTTTTTTTATGGTTTACTAGTTCATTGCTGTGGGTTTACGGACCTCAAACAAAACACGTAAAGGTATTGTTATTACCCTTGCGGGCCTTTCTACTTCATGGCCCGCTCTAATATCAACACAACACATACAACGTTTTCTTGAATTCGATTTATTAAAGTTGCAATGCAAGTAAATTCAATAAATAAATTGCATAATGCTCAAATCAGTACAATAACTCGTCATAAACATTATTTTGCTTTATTATACAACTGCCACCAGTCACTCATACGTCACTGTTACGTATCACCTACTTTCAGAGACATAGTATGTGTTTCTTGAGTAGCAGTACTACTCGTAGTAATAAGATGTTTAAGGAACATCGGCTAACATCCTCGAAATATTATTTTTTTGGTATTATGACATATTCTAAATAACTTTTGACAATAGAAACAAGTAACCTAAAAGTACTGTTTCATCAACTCAATTTGCACTGTCATTCACACTGTTATATAACTCTTAAATACACCAAAAACATTTTCATATATTTTTCGAGATTGTACTGGAAACCGCTGTCCGTAGTTTTGTTAGCTTTTGCGAGAATTTCCGTACGAACTTCACAATATGCATTCAATTCATTTTGTACGAACAAATCAGTCCAATGACGATTATGCAATTGTAATTAGATACACACTGTTTTGTTTATCTGACGTCATATTGACAAATGACTAATACAATGCATCTTTTCGCTTTAGACGCAAGAAAAATTATAAAATTTTTCTTATTCTCGTTTGATTCAGCAACGAACTAGTTAGCCATAAAGTTTTGTATGGAACCACGGACGTTACAAGATCTTTTTGCCCCTCAGGCGACTTCCAACCCCTCGGACCAGAGGCCCTCGAGTTTGGAAGTCACTTTCGGGGGTAAAAACCTCTACTTAACGCCCTTGATACATAAATAACTATAAAGGTCTAGTTTAACTTATTTTTGAAACTTACTTGAAGTGCGTCACATTATCTCTATAATAGCGTCTAATTTAATATTTTTAATCTATTTTAGGTGTCTAAATCATAACTGTTTTTGTGCCTAAAATTATTGCTGATTGCTTTCTGATTGCAATCAGAAAGAAATAAACAGAAGAATCTCGCAAGCTTGGAAAACATTTTGGGGCTTGAGTTTTGTACTGCTGGATAAAACACAAACGATAAAAATAAAAAGAGGCATATTAGACAGCTGTATACTACCTACAATGCTATGTGGAGCACAAACCTGGGCACATACCGAGCAGGAAAAGAGAGCACTCCAAATTACGCAGAGAAAATGGAAAGAAAAATATTACAAGTAACACTCAAAGATCGCATAAGGAATTCAGAGATTAGAAGAAAGACGCAAGTGAGAGACGTTGCATCCACTGCTCAACAACTTAAAAGGAAATGGGCAGGTCATGTAGTAAGACTGAATCACAACCGTTGGGCCAACATTACTACGCTATGGGATCCGAGAATTGGAAAAAGACAAAAAGGAACACCAAGAAGAAGATGGGCCGATGAGATAAGCGAAGTTGCGGGCAATCTGTGGTCGAGAACAGCGCGAAACCGTGAAGAATGGAAGTGTCTTGAACGTGTGTCCGTACTATCAGTACTAAAGTTGCGCAGGAGTGGGTGGCGTGCGGTATAACAGTGATCTCGAGACGGAAGTGTAACACTGAGAACTGGTTAAAGGACCTAGTGTAAATAGTGAATAGTCTGTAGGAAAATGATGTGTCTGGTGTAGGTAATTGTGGAGAAGTGATTGTAGGATCCACAAACGTTGCTCAGTAGTGGGAATGTTACTGAGAGCAATCCTCCGTAAGGAGGATCCTCCCTCCCCTCTCTCTCTCTCTCTCTCTCTCTCTCTCTCTATATATATATATATATATATATATATATATATATATATATATATATATATATTGTGTCGTTATTGCATTCAGCAAGTGATATCTATCGCTCGTTCCCGGTATGTACAATACACTCCCCATATTCCTCTTCCAGTTTTTCCCACATTTCCCCTCTTGTTCTTTACAAGTTCCCTCTCCTGTTCTCACACAATTTGCCCATATGTTCTCCCATATTTTCCCGCATGTTCCCGCACGTTTAATTGGAAGTTTTACAAATTCAAACATATATTTTTAATAGTTATTTTAATGTATGCTTTCGGAAACCTAATGAAATGGCTCCGCTGGCGGATCAAGCCCAACTGAACTGAACCTGGCGGGGCAAGAATATCTACCGGGGAGACGGGGCCAGAATATCTCCAGTTTAGCAAAACATCTCACTAGCCATCGCATATTTTAAACCATTGTTTTAAAAGAGAAATTCACGTCTGACTGGAACAAACATAGAACGTTTCCGCCAATCCCTGCGACGGATTGAATTCAATGAGTGATAATTTCGTGTTTTATAGCGCGTCAACTGCTATAGGCGTTAGTCCAGTAACTGTAGTTCTGTTGTTGTTTTTATCGCGGGAGGTGAAGGCGATCTTCCCCCGCAGGATGCCTAAATGTCGACTAGCGGGGTTTTCCCCAACCAGGGACCAGTGGGACAAGCTGTGAGTTCCCGACTGGCCTCCCTACGTGAGTGGCAGTGTGGTGTACTTACGTAAATGCGGAAGACCGACGTCATTCCGTCGCAGCCCCTCTGGCCCGCGTGCCAGCTCCAGTCGGGGTAGGGCGCCAGCTGCGGGGAGTCGCGCTGGTGTTTGTCCTTGATGGTGGCCAGCGCCACTTGCGCACCCGGGAAGATGGACGCGAACGCCAGGAAGCGGCGGCCCGTCGCCCCTTCGCACGGCACAAAAGCAAGGTCCAGTTTACAATTTTATAATAAATCATCAAAAAAGTTTACAAAGCTATCACTGTTGTATCCCTAAAGTTTGAGACTTTATATGGAGCGCTTCTAGGGCGTTTGTTTCCCGATTTCGTCAGCAAAAAGAGAACACAATTTCGTAGACAATCTTTATTGTAGTAGATACAGCAATCTTTCCTTATTTTTTTCATAATTACCACGAGAATTGAGACAATTTTTGTATCGTGAGAGAGGTACCAAGGTGTAACAGCTATATGCCACTGCGTCACTAAATCGCTTAATGCTGATCTGACAGAATTTTTTCTCTTGGGCTTTCATCCGACCGACAGCCGGTTATCTATTACACCCCGATGGAACGAATATTCGAAATACTATACATCAACAAACTTGCGAGCTTATCTGATCTAGAGTCAGTAGCACGCGATGTCCTCCACGATAACATACATGCGAGACAAGGGACAAACAACCATCCCCAAGGAGGTCTCGAACCCGTCACCCTTCGGACCGAAGCGCTGAGTCGGTAGGCTCTTAGCCACTTCCGCCATCCAGGAATTTCTTGAGGTGTGGTAATAGCCTGTTCCGGACCATAGCATGGATGGGCCAAATCTAACACTTCCCAGTGGATCTGCTGCGGCAGATCTCTTGTAGCCTGCATGGCCGTGGAGGAAAACACTTGCACTGGGCGGCCCACGTCGCATACAACTCAAGAAATCCCTGTCCGGGCAGCACTACGACTATCACAATGACGCAGTTGCGGTGGCTGTCGCATTTTCGTATCAATCCCAGTCGGCAGACTTCTACGACACAGGGACACAAACGTTGATCCCACGCTATGACAAATGTCTCATTTCTGAAGGCAATACGTCAAAAATAGGGCAACATTTCTGCAGCTGCAACTATATTTCCATGATCTTTTCTTTTTGTTCACTACTAAGAAAAACGTACTTTTGGTCGGGTCTCATTTGTATATTGCACGCAGCAACTTATGAATGTTTTCGAGCTTCAATATAAAATCGTTGCAGAACAGCAACCGCGAAAGACGATGCCAAAAACTTTTATCATTGTTTCTTTATATCTAATGTGAATATCTTCTTTCAATTTAAAGAACCATTATATTTGTGTTTGAATGGTATTCAATGCCGTGGTACATCATTGGAACCAAACTTATTTCAGATCAAAGTAAAAAATTTCGACGTGTTTCCGATTCATTTGCGAGCTTCCTTAAACGGCTCAGCGAGCAACGTGTTCCGGATGTAATATGGTCTATAACAGAGCCGATCAGATGCAATAATGTGGGACAGTGAGCCCGTAATGGCCTGCTACAAGGGCTACGGGGCCGCACACCTGTCACTGTACTAAAACTGATTGCCTCTACCACCTCCGCTTCCCTCCCAATGGGCTGCCTCGGGGCCACAATCGGTGCATTTCAAACTAGCACTGAGCAAGGGCATGCCAGGTCAAGAGGGATGGGTCTGAGGGTGGTTTTTCAGCCCATTCTCCAGCTAGGGCAATCCAAGTGGTAGTCCCCTACACCAGCACTGTTCTCTATTCTTATTTGATGAAGAGGGATAGGTTTGAGAGTGGGATTTCAGCCCTTTCCGCAGGTAGAGCAAGCCAAGTTGTCGTCCCTTAGAACAGCTCTGTTCTCTAATCAAGCTAGATGAAGAGGGATGGGGTGAGGGCGGGAGCTCAGCCCATTACCCACTAAGGGTAATAGTGGTCGCCACCTAAACCAGCTCTTTTCTTTAGTATAAGTAGATAAAGAGGGATGGGTTTGAGGGTGGATGTTCAGACCATTCCCCAGACCTAAGGGTGGGAGTTGGGACTATACGAAAAGGAAAGAAAGCTCGTGGCCCGTTGTTTTAGGTTTTCCTTCGGTACACTTCTGCTATGGACCATACCTTGAAGACGTCGAGAGGGCAGCCTCTAGTACTCGTGTCCTAAGTTTCGACTCAAGTACTCAGCTTCGATTCACAAATCCGCCACTATTCTCAAATTTAAGAACCTACTGGCCTACGAACCTCAAGGTGTGAACTCGTAACTACCTTCCTTATCTCATCAGACGAGATATTAAATGTAACTTGCTGAACCTTAGCACTTAATTATAATAGTAAAACTGAAAATTGCTTTATAGAATCCAACTTCGAACGGCTAGCTACTGAACTGTGGGTTAGAGCACAATAGGCTCACTACGTGCAGGAGTGACCATTGCTAGACGTTGGGACTAAATGATGAAAACCCGTCGTCTATCCTCGGCGTCTTGTAGAGGCAGAGGAAGTGGTTGAGCCCTTACGGTCGACGTCCACGTCGAAGGGCGTAGAGTTCTGCGGCGCGTAGTCGGCGCGCGCGCTCATCTGCTGGCGCTGCTCCTCGCTGTCGAAGGCGAAGTCGAAGGTGCCCCACGTGTACTGCAGCGTCATGTGTTGGAGGCCGCAGGCGGAGCCCACCAGCGCCCACAGCGCCACCGCGAACAGCGCCTGCCACACAACGCACATCGCATCCACTGAACCTCAGCTGCTAGGGTCATTGGTCCTTCAAGTACAGCTCACGCCCCCTGCCACACAACGCACATCGCATCCACTGAACATCAACTGCTAGGGTCATTGGTCCTTCAAGTACAGCTCACGCCCCCTGCCACACAACGCACATCGCATCCACTGAACCTCAGCTGCTAGGTCATTGGTCCTTCAAGTACAGCTCACGCCCCCTGCCACACAACGCACATCACATCCACCGAATGTCAACTGCTATGGTCATTGGTCCTTCAAGTACAGCTCACGCCCCCTGCCACACAACGCACATCGCATCCACTGAACCTCAGCTGCTATGGTCCTTCAAGTACAGTGAACGCTCCGTACCGAGCATGCCCCCTGCCACACAACGCACATCGCAATCACTGAACCTCAGCCGCTATGGTCATGGGTCCTTCAAGTTCAGTGAACGCTCCGTACCTAGCATGCCCCCTGCCACACAACGCACATCACATCCACTGAACCTCAGCTGCTATGGTCATTGGTCCTTCAAGTGCAACTCACGCCCCCTGCCACACAACGCACATCACATCCACTGAACGTCAGCTGCTATGGTCATTGGTCCTTCAAGTACAACTAATGCCCCCTGCCACACAACGCACATCGCATCCACTGAACCTCAGCTGCTAGGGTCATGGGTCCTTCAAGTGCAGCTCACGCCCCCTGCCACACAACGCACATCACATCCACTGAACGTCAGCTGCTATGGTCATTGGTCCTTCAAGTACAACTAATGCCCCCTGCCACACAACGCACATCGCATCCACTGAACCTCAGCTGCTAGGGTCATGGGTCCTTCAAGTGCAGCTCACGCCCCCTGCCACACAACGCACATCACATCCACTGAACGTCAGCTGCTATGGTCATTGGTCCTTCAAGTACAACTAATGCCCCCTGCCACACAACGCACATCGCATCCACTGAACCTCAGCTGCTAGGGTCATGGGTCCTTCAAGTGCAGCTCACGCCCCCTGTCACACAACGCACATCGCAATCACTGAACCTCAGCTGCTATGGTCATTGGTCTTTCAAGTACAGCTCACGCCCCCTGCCACACAACGCACATCGCATCCACTGAACCTCAGCTGCTATGGTCATTGGTCCTTCAAGTACAGCTCACGCCCCCTGCCACACAACGCACATCGCATCCACTGAACGTCAACTGCTATGGTCATTGGTCCTTCAAGTACAGCTCACGCCCCCTGCCACACAACGCACATCGCAATCACTGAACCTCAGCTGCTATGGTCATTGGTCTTTCAAGTACAACTCATGCCCCCTGCCACACAACGCACATCACATTCACTGAACGTCAGCTGCTATGGTCCTTCAAGTACAGTGAACGCTCCGTACCCAGCATGCCCCCTGCCACACAACGCACATCACATTCATTGAACGTCAACTGCTAGGGTCATGGGTCCTTCAAGTACAGCTCACGCCCCCTGCCACACAACGCACATCACATCCACTGAACGTCAACTGCTATGGTAATTGGTCCTTCAAGTACAGTGAACACTCTTTACTACTCACGCCCCTTGCCACACAACGCACATCGCATCCACTGAACGTCAACAGCTATGGTCATTGGTCCTTCAAGTACAACTCACGCCCCCTGCCACACAACGCACATCACATCCACTGAACGTCAACTGCTATGGTCATTGGTCCTTCAAGTACAACTCACGCCCCCTGCCACACAACGCACATCACATCCACTGAACGTCAGCTGCTATGGTCATTGGTCTTTCAAGTACAGCTTACGCCCCCTGCCACACAACGCACATCGCATCTATTGAACATCAACTGCTAGGGTCATTGGTCCTTCAAGTACAACTCACGCCCCGTGCCACACAACGCACATCGCATCCACTGAACATCAACTGCTAGGGTCCTTCAAGTACAGTGAACGCCCTTTACCGCGCACGCCCCCTGCGTCTCAATGCATATTACGTACATTGCACGTCAACAGTTATGGGCATCTGTACCTTAAGTAGAGGGAATGCTCTATCGCGCGTACGCCCCCTGCCACACAACCCCTTTCACATTCATTGCACTTCAACTGCTATGGGTATTCGTCCCTCAAGTTCAGCGAATACTGTAGCTCGCTCACGCCCTCTGCCACACAACGCATATCACAATCATTCCACGTCAACTACTATGGTCATTTATCATTCAAGCACAGTTAATGCTCTGTCCCGCACACGCCCCCACCACGCAACGCTTCTCACAT
The DNA here is from genome assembly GCA_011170035.1 of Teleogryllus occipitalis. NCBI lineage: Eukaryota > Metazoa > Arthropoda > Insecta > Orthoptera > Gryllidae > Teleogryllus > Teleogryllus occipitalis. Next base: position 63,378 of record BLKR01004170.1, read on the forward strand.
TGATTGCACGTCAAATGCTACGGGTATTTGTATCTTAAGTACAAACAATGCTCTATCCCACGCTCCCTGCCACACAATGCTTATCACATCCACTGTACTTAAACTACTATGGTCATTAGTCCATCACGTACAGTGAATGGTTTATTCCTCGCACACCCCCTACCCCACAATGCACATTTCATTCATTGCTTGAAAACTGCTGTCATTATTCTTTGAAGTACAGTGAATGCTTTGTCTCGGGAATTAGTGGTGTTCTTCCCCCACTGGATGGCGAGGTATTAGCCTGAAAGGATCGTGTTTATTGTTCGCAACGCTATCGCAAATGACCTATCACCTATTCCGTTCTTCATTGCACTGCCTTGTCAATCGTAGCACCGCGGGCGCAGGACGCTGCGCTTTACGGCGCTCGAGGAAGGCACGCTCGAACGAGGAAATGGAGCGCCTTGCCACACTCTTAATTTGCACTCTAGACAACTTGATGATAACGTGTAGAAATCGTCTGTGCTCTCGGAACTTTGAAACAAGGTTTTTTAAAAAAACGGGAATTCACGTCTGTAAGCAAAACAAGCTGATGCACTTTAAATTCAAAGCACTTGTGCTTCTACCAAACTGACTCGGCTTAAAGCTTTGGAAATTTCAAAGGATTTTTTTTCAAGACGAAGATTAAAAACTGTGAACGATTTCTTGAAAACCTCTCCACTTTTTTGTTGTTTTTGTGGTGCGAAATATTTTAAACTTTTTTACGCAAAAGTTTATCAAAATAAGAACAGTTTACATCAAACATTCTCTAATAACATAATATGTAAATTTGGAAAAAATCTTAAAATATTTTCTCATATCTACTCCTTTCATTTGATACTAGACTATATTCAAATTATAATAAGGATTGAGTGATATTTTAATAAAGATTCTCAAAATTTCTCCCAAAAACATCAGAAATTTAAAAGCGTATTTTTTTACTTTGCAAAATAACACACACACGCTCAGCTTGGACGAAACAATGCATACCGAACTACTTTCGCGACATTCTTTTCACATTGACAGTGGAACGTCACTGTTTGAACGGATCATATGCACTTACAATCATTTGAAAGTACAGAGAAACAGTAAAAGTAATATTACAATCGATGAATCTTTTTCTAATTTTAATATAAATTGATTTCGCATCATTAATCTTTTCCCCCTCCTGCGATCCCCCCCCCCCCCCGCCCTCAGCCGATATGTGCTTGAAAACAATTATTGAATCTTCATTCAAACGCCATTTGTACCAACATCAAATTATTTGGCTCGCGCGAAGCGTTTTAGGCCACTCTCATGTACGTTCTGTACACCAAAGGACATCCTTCTCATTAACGTGAATACTTACGGAACGCTTTATGGTGTACTTTCATGATCCTCCTGTGACGAACAATATTATCTAATAATATCTTTCACTCGAGAATTTTAAGAATTTTGTATTCAAATTGATATTCACTCGTCAGATTCGGACTGGTAATGAGGGAACGGAACGGCCGCTCCGGGGCCCCCTATAATAAAAAAGTTCCCCGCAAGCTCCATAATAATGCAAATGAAATTAAAAAATAACCAGGAAAGAAAAAGATAAAAAATGGAAGGGAAAATAGTGGGGACAAAATAATACCTTCTGCCGAGAACGCGTTCATGAATGAGTCAACTCGATATTCTCGCAGCCAGTAACCCTGGCTGAAATCAGTTATACTAACAGAAAATTATTTTCTAATGATCTCTAGAGTATGTTACTCTCTTCCCATATGCCGGCAATGATATCTTATATTTCGTACTCGTAATCATGAATGTGTCTGACTTACGTCAATACGTGATTCCTTCCTCGAGGCACTTGTGGCCTTTCGTGCGGCAGCAAATCTTCATGTCGTGCAGGGTAAATACTAATCGTTACTCATCATACTATACTAATCGTACTACTAAGGTAAATACTCATCGTTACTCATATACAAAAAGAAAATGTAAAGTAATAATTTAGTTCTTTCTGTTGCTTAGCGTTTACTACTGAATTTGAGGCATTGTTTTGTCGTATGTATTTATTTTGGCATAAAGCTTTTTCGGACGCATTGCTTTACGCCCAACTAAATACATACGACGAAACAACGCCTCAAATTCATTTACATGATGCAAATGTCGTTAACGCCGCACCACTTCCTACCGTTTACTACTGAATTCCAATATTCACAATTTACTTCTGTATAAAATTTTCATCAATATTTATCTTAACAAATGGTGTGTATTGGCGTAGGTTTCTGAGAATAAAATTAAATTTAGATGCATCCCCTTCCTAGGCAAAAATTAGGATTAAATAATGTGCTATTATTGTAAGGGTCACGGTATTAAACCGCTCCGGGGCACTCGCAAATGTTAATCCGGCCCTGCTACGAGTGGTTCTGTTAATCCGGCTCTGTCACGAGTGGTTCATTAAGATTGTTTATTGAAAATGGTTCAATTACCTGTCATTAATGAGACACTCATAAATATCAGTCCGAATACAAAATACGAAAATACTCAATTTATCTCATGTTCAGATTCAAACATCTCTAAATTGAAAATGTATTTTGTACTGATTCAATGTATTTTTCTGAGGGACCCTTCCCGGGTATTGTAATGAATCCCTTTCCTTCTTACTATCTATTCTATTTGCCCCACCGTTGGGCCGCCATTTAATATAATGAATCCTACTCTTTCATCTATTATTTATTTATTCTCAGCTATCTATTTATCATTCATTAATTTTATCCTCTAACTTCTCTACGTTATCTATGCCCGCGCTTTTATCAAATATATATAATAAATCCCCTTTTTTTCTTTCCCCTTTTAACTATCTACTGCCGTGGATACGCTGGCGTTCCTATACAGGAATCGCAGTGAGGTAACTAGATTGTGCGTGCTAGGTTAAATTACTACAAACATCTCAATTGATCCAAAACGAACCGCATTTCTGGTTCGATCATTTATTTACGTTACTAACTTCACCCTATTTCCATTTCTACGGCGATAATTCACCGTCTTCCTTTCTACGTTAACATATAATATCATATAACATCAACATACACAAACAAAAAACAACAACAAAAAACATAATACACAATAACAAAAAAATCATTCATACATACTAACACAGACAATATCAAAATCACATTCATCCCTCGAATGCGCATTCCCTATCCCTCTAACTATTTCTACTTTATTCCTACTAACAAAACTTGATCTTCAACAAAATTGTTTTAATTATGGGATGCGTTTTGATACGAAGCATTTCAAGGAATTCCGACACACACACACACACACATGCATATGCGTTTCACTTCCCTTTTTTCAGCTCATCTTTCGTACTGGAGACGTCCGGTGTCCGCTGTCCAATGCTCCTCGATGTCAGTCGACGGCCACTCTTGCTCGCGGTTGCCTCCGAGAATCACTTCTCGTCAACCACTATGTTTCACCTCTTGAAAAGTTCTATTGCTTATTTCCATTTATTGTAGAAAATAATCGTCTAAATTATACTGATGTGTATTGATTCAGTTAAGTCCCATAATAAAAATGTTTACCGCGCCAAATTTCCTCACACTAGAATACAACGTAATTGATTATCCGTAATTGCTTGAAGTTTTACTAATAAAATAACGTGAATTCAATGAATTTAAATTTTTGCTCCCTTTTCTAATGTTCCAAAATTTTTATAAATCTTTCGACGTTACTTCTCGTTAACTATTTCTACACTTCCAAAAAAAACTAACGACACACCGATTTCACGTACACGAAGCGCTCATCACCATGTCCACGACACATCTGCCCCACATCTGCATCCTTTCTTCACAATTTACATTGTTACTACCGATTTTTGTCACAAATAATTGACACACGCTTGCTCTGTTGGGTCTGGAAGATTTCCTTACTTCTCAGCATGGCGTCGTTTGTTTACACTATTGACTTCATTCCAACTTCCACATATTTTATGATTACTTCGCTGGCAAAAATGCGACAAAGTTGATGTTAATTTTGTCGTCTTCCCCATATTTTATTCTATTCTTTCCCAACGTTTCAACCAAATCGGTCCGTGCGTTTGGTAATTATTCTTCAAAAACCCTGTTTGTAATGTTTCTTTTCTAACACAACAATGGCCATATCCTGTTCATTTTATTAAAAATTCCAAATATATTTCAAATTATAACTTCCGAATGTGTTAACCGAATTAAATGCCGTTTGTTTTATTTCGTTCTATAATTTCTGCTCTATCGGATGATTATATTCAATTTTCCCTAAATCTCACATGCTATAATTTCTTATTTTAATTTGGATTTACAAACATGTTTCTATCGGCACCGTTGCACTCCACATATACGTTTATTCTTTGCTACCTTTTGGCAACGTTGCATATGGGATTTTGTTCTCGAAACGTTGGATCATTACAATATACAAAGGAAATTTTTTGTAAATGAGAAAGGATTGGATTATATTTGTTTATCCTATTATTTCATTGAAGAAGCTTTCCAAGAAAAGTTTTTACACTTGAAATAAAATAGCAATAAGGAAATTAATGCTAATTAAAATTAAATATTTTTATTCATTAACAAATGTCTTCATGATTTAAATATTTCAGAATTTTATTACATAGTTTTCGGTTTATAAGTAATGAATTGATGATGAACGAATTAATATATAATGCATGATTACCTTAATTCGATAATATTAATGTGATAAATGTGATCACAATTTTACAAAATAGTTTGTGTTTTTATGGTACCTTGCGTTGTTTTCTTGAGTTTAGAGGGTAGATGTTAAGTATTTTCAGTATTTTTGTTCATTTAGTAAGTTTCACAAACAAACGCCCACAAGGTAGTGCACGGGTCAATTGCCATCTCAGTGTCTTTGTTGATTATTCCGCAGTGTTGATTTTCTCCATGGGGCTCTCCAGCGCTCCAATTGACAAATTTGTCAGAAAGCGGTTGACCTACGGTAAAAAAAGAAAGAGATATACCTACTTAATACGTGAGAAGATCCACCCAATCTGACACACTCCACGAGTGCACTTAACAATTTAACTGCTGGATTCTTTACTACCGTCCGGTGTTAAAAAAAAACTTGATTAAGTTATTCAAATTCATACGAAAATTCGAATTCAACATTTCTGTGCCCCTCCCAAAAGAAAGGAAAAAATCAAAAGTATTTATATTTTTCTCTCTTACATCATTTTTCGGTATTTTCCGGTGTACCGGGTGTCAGTAAATTACTCCAAGAAACGTTTTAGAAATAACAGAGACACAGTTATACAAATAACACAGATTTGCGAAATAATATTCTGCAGTGCTGGAATGAACACGCCTCTAATCCCAATTTTCGTGTGCTGAATTGAAATCTGCTTGCCAATTTTGCGTATCACGTACAGTTTTCATGCAACGCAGAAAAAAATCAATGGTTTAGTAATTTCTTGTTAATAACTAACATCTCATTGCGCGCAGTATAAAACATGAGAAAATAATAATACTGACAGAGTAGTTACGAAAGTTAAAACACGTAACGTTATCAGAAAGTTTTGAAATGATGGCTGGTGTCCGTCAAGGTGATCCAGTAATTAATCAAAACGAAACTATTTAATATATGGTTGAAAAAAGTAATCAGAGCCGTAAAAATAAAGCCCAGTCATATTTAATAGAACTATACAAATTCTGGCTTACGCAGATGATATTGTCATCTAAAGCAGAACACATCAATTCATCGCAGGAAATGTAGAAGAACTAACAACAACTGCGAATGTAATCGGTCACAAAATTAAAAATAATAAAAGTAAGTGTATGATTAATCGAAAAAAAAGAGTGAATCACCCTCAAAGTTTCAAATACGTAAAGAAAAATATGGACGAATGGAGGTATTAAAATATTCATTACTGATTTCTTCCACGAACAATATAGAAATGAAAATAAAAGCACGTTTAATAAGAGATGTTTCAGAGCACTGAGTTATATTTTAAGACAGAAAAATATACATAGATACGTCAAGGTCCAAGTACATAAAACCATAAAAAACAGTAATATTGTGTGGTGCTGAGAGTTGGACTTTGACAAATTGGCTTGAATGTTCGTTGATGTCGTGGAGAAGGAAATTCTTAAGATTTCGGATTCGGCTCCACTTATAAAAATAGGCATTGAATGATAAAGAATTATGTACAACTGGCAACATTTTTGCAGAAATTAAGATCAAACGCTTATAATACTCAAACTTCTTTTAGAAATGTAAGAAGAAAGAATTACCAAAATTATCTTCAGTAAAGAACCCGAAGGAAGAAGAAAGAAAGACCCGGTTTAAGATTAGATTGTGATCAATGAGAGTGAGGCGGTGAAGAAGAAAGGCATTCTTAATTAGTTGGCGAATATATGAGCCATCGAAAATGCCTTATTTTACATTGTTTTCTGACAGCAACTGGAGGGTGGTTGCGCAATTCGGGCTTCAGATTTGAATTCAGTTGACATACATAGAGAAACATGTGCCAAGTTTTTTTTATTGTTTTTTTTTACATTTTGTGTGCCTGTGTTATTTACAAGAGAACGTGGAATAAGTGAAAGAACCCAATTTTCTTGCAGATTGACGTCGTTTTTAATACCGCGCAAAGTAGTAAGACAAAGCGTTCAATCTTAAGGGCGTACATTCAATTAATTTGAACGCAATGCAAAATTATTTTTGTCAAATGCATATTATGCAAAATATGTACGTGACACAGCAGAACAAGTATTATTTTCTAAATTAGAACTTCGATATGACTGCAATAGGAAAATATTTTGTGACGCACAATCTTCGCAAACTTCAAGGAGGAAATGAACTTGATTTCTAAATAAGCTTGTAGAGTGCCATCTAGAATATTACAGCCAATGTAGCAATAAGATAGAAATTTACATTTACTGAAGTGAGCACTGAAGCTGAGTGTGATAAAAAGCTTTGTTCATCATAGTAATTCTAAAACACAAAATAATTATGTATATCTATGAATGTTTTTTATTGATCAAGAATTCATGATCATTAGCTTTTCGCATTCAGCACAACAAAGATAAATTCAGAATAAATTGATATGTACAGTTTGCCTATTACAAGTTGACAGTGATATGGATGGCTTATCTTCAAAGATAATTATTAGAAAGCAAGAAAATGTGGAATGAAATATCTGTAAATATTTGGAAATTCGTAAGTACATAGACAAGAAGCGAGACGTGTAAATTATGGACGTATTTTAGACGGTGCAATAAAAGTAGTTAAGCTATACTAGACAAAAATTTTAAAAAATTAAGTAAATTTTTCCCATTCGAACAAAGATCCTGCCATGAGTTCAACTAAAAAGGAGAGTCTACAGTATTTTTTCAACATTTAGTCATCACATTATAGAACAACTACATTACTTTCTCTATTTATAAGTTTTGTGCCAGGATTCAGACTGCCGAAATGAAGTTTTTAAGAGGTTGTATTGGTGTCACAAGGAAAGACCGGATTTGTAATGAAGAGATACGCAACTACCTAGGAATTTATAATCTAAATGAAAAAAATGACGAATATGGGAAAGCATGGAGATACCACATAGACAGAATGGAAAACACGCGAATGCCAAAACAGATTCTGAAATACAAGCCAAGAGGTAAAAGAAGCATAGGAAGACCGAAGAGAAGATAGATGGAGCAATAATGAGACGCAACGGAACGAAAGTTCTAATGCTTGAAGAAGAAGAAGATAAGTTTTGTGCCAACAAACAAGTATCACCTGTGACAGTTTCGTAGCGTTTTGTAACGTAGCGGTCGTGGAAGCCAACAGCCAGCCACTTGTTGTTGTATGCGTTGGTGATCTTGGGCTCGCGAGCAAAGAGTTCTCGTATAACGTTGCTCTCCTGTTGGGTGTCGATCACCATCAAATGGCCACCCTCCGACTCGCAAACTTTCATGGCTTCCGGCCACCGGCGACCATTCGTGTGCAGCTTGTAGTAGCCCTCCCCCAGGATGAGCTCGTAGTCTGACGGAGGTTGCCGTTGGAAGACCACTACAAATGTACACGAGAGCTTCCAGAAACTTCTTGTCACAGCATAGATTTATTTTCGTTACAACTAAACCTAAGAATAAAATAGTTGTTGCCTGCAGTTATGAATTAAATACAGGACAAACTATTGAGACAATTTGAGTGAAAGTTTCCGGGTTGGTAAGCCGTGGTCCAGTTGGCATTGAAGAGCCAAACGTTTCGTCCACGTCTGCGGTGGACATCTTCAGTGGCGGCAGCGTCGTCGGGGTAGTCTCCGTTCGGCGGCTGGCTAGCGACTAACCACGGCCTACCAGCCCGGAAACTTTCATTCTTATTGACTCCGGCCGTGAAAGCCTACGATACGATTGAGAAAATTGTACAGCAACATAATATTAACAAAATTGGAATCTTCTTCAGAAGTGTCTTATCTCTAAAACTCATGAAAGTAGTTTTATAATGTTTTTTTATAAAATAAATACACAATTCATACAAATATAGGTGTTGTGGAATGTTTTCAGTTTCTCCCAAAGCACGCATGTCGCACTAAATTTACGAATATCAAATAGTTACCCATATGGATTCAGGTGAAATCCGCCTCCCTCTACATCAATAAATTCTGTATAAGACATTAATAGTTAATAAATATGGTTAGTTAAATAACTATAACTCTGCTTTTTTGAATTACTAGTCGGAAAGAGAACTGAAACATGGAAGAAGCCTGTAGAAGTCATTCAGACCTTTCGCACAAGCGTTGATTGTTTTAAGAACATTCTAGATTTTAGAAACTCATTCGTACATGACAGAGCTAGTAATTTATGAACTTGATTAGACGTTCCCATGTGGAATACTCTCGTAACTGCATAAGAAATTAGATTGCCCATTGGTCAGTCCCATTGGCTGTCAAAACAAAGGATTTTGAATCTCACCGACTATAGCATAAAATATCCTTTCTCTTTCTTTATTCATTTAATATGAAAACAATTAAAACTCCATGTGACATTTCGAGGATCGAAAAACAACTTTTACCACCCGGAAGAAGAGCAAGCAATTATTTCATTCCTTACTTACCTCTGGAGGTGAGCAACAAAGTCCCCGGACGGTTCGATGATGAAGCGAAATCTGAACTGACTTGTACTTTCGGCTGCCCGCCAGGCCCCACCGTACTCTGTGCTTCAACCTGCACTTCACAAGATTGACAAACTATATTCATTAAAATTATCTATTTCTTTTAACTTTTTCATTTGGCACTCTCACATCAATCATCATCAAATCATCAATCATTTTCAAATCAATCATCATCAATCTCACATTAATCATTCTCAAATCAATCATCTTTGGGCACTCTCACATCAAACCCTTTTCAAATGTGATTCGACCCAATCTAAGTTGTGCTCAGTAGTTCAAGAAGAATAGATTGTACTTGAAAGTAATTGGTCGCAGTTGTTTTTTTTTGCTGGTGGGCTATTCCGAATTAAAAGCACTATTCTTTATTATTTTAAGATTTTTCTTGAATTGTAGCAGAAGGCTTAAAATTGCAAGAATTTTTGGTGTCAGAATGTGATTTTTAATATAAATTATCATGGAAATAATAAATTAGCTGAAAAAATTGGTTTTAATTATATTTCACTACCGTCCACATTGTTTAAAAATCTGAAAAAAATATGTTAGAGAAAAGAACACCCATTTTAGGGAAAAAATTGATACAATACCCCAATGTTATCACGTCGGAAATTAATTCCAAAAATTTATTTATTTTCTTTCTACATGAATTTGGTGTCAAAATTCGTTGACAAAAGTACCTCAACCAATTTACTACCAAAATCAACTCTGTTTCCGCATCTCTGCAATTTTATTCAGCTTGATACACGCAATAGAAGCTGAGGAAAAAAACGAACTGCAAGAAAGGTTTCTTGTTGTCTCTGCAACAGATTGCTTGAGGGGGCTGATGTTTTGTGAATGTACGTCATTTTGTATTTTCTTTCATATGAGGATTGTTATTATCGATTTGGTTTGGGGGCACTATTCACCACCTTATTCGGTTATACCCTTTATGATTTCAAATTTGTACTCAAAATACGCTCAAAATTTGTTTTCATTTTTTTTCCACGAATAGAAGTGACGCTTAAAACAATGGCAGAAGTCTCATTTTCGTTGAACACTGAAATTTCGAAAATTGAAAATTTAGAAATATTGCCAGAAAGTATGTGATATTTTCCTTACGAAATCTGTTCTTTAAAGAAAGATCTTGAAATAAGGTCATTTTTCAAAAATATAAGTAGTTTTCTTGTAAGTTTGCGGGAAATATATGCAATTAAAAAAAATTAACTTTTTTTCTCAAACGTCGCCAATTTTTTCTTTAAAGTTTCTCCTTGTATGTGTAATGTGACGGTACAAAAATAACTGGCGGAAATAACTTCGTACTGGCCTCATTTTCGGAGAACTCTTAATTTTCGAAAATTAGAAAAAGTTAACATTGCAAAACTACAAAATTAAAAATTAGCAATTTTTGCTTTAAACAAGCCTGTTTTTAAAAAATAAACTCTTTAAAGAAGGTCATGTATATTTTGTGAACAAACGACTAGATTTAGCTTAATTTGAGTCTGAAATTTATCCAATTTCCAAAAAACGTTTCTCAAAAACTGGATCAAATTTTCCATTACATTTTCTCCTCCTATGTAACAACGGGCGGTAAAAAATGTGGTGCTAGTCCCGTTTTCGGTGAACTCCCCGGATTTTCTAAAATTGCAAAATATTGCGTTTGGAAATATTGGATCGAGGAAATAATTTTTAAGCGTCGACCCGAGTTCGAACGTCAACACATTTTTGTAGTATAGGGGAAGGGCAGGCGAGTTTACTTGAAGGTTGGAGGCAGGTGCCGAAAAAAAAACTTTCCTGCTTAAACCCACTTTCGCAGGTGTATGTAGTAGGATAAAAAACGCTCACCACATAAATCAAGTCATTGTTGTTATTGTTATTATTATTATTATTATTATTATTATTATTATTATTATTATTATTATTATTATTATTATTACTATTATTATTATCATCATTATTATCATTATTATCATTATTATTATTATCATCATTATCATTATTATTATTATTATTATATAACGGACCAAGTAGAAATAATGAAGGTATGTGCTGTTGCACCACTACCAGTTTATTAAAAATTCTCATATAATCGTATAATTTGTGGATTTTTGTCTTATTACTTTTCACACAAGGGAATTAGTCTTCAATGCGTTGATATAAAATGTCCCAAAATTTAAAAATTATTTTCTTAACTTTTGGTATTAGTAATAATGTGCTCGTGCACAAATATTGTGGATTGCTGTATAATTGTAGAAGAATAACGTTCAACTATCTGCGATACATGTGATGTAGGAAATGTCCTATTTGTGAACATCCTGTGCAGGAAACGTCAGTATCATGTAATACATCGGAAAACAGCAACGTTGACAGTAACGAGTAATGGATGTTTTCAAATTTACACGCATCCTCGCCTGTCTGTCATATTTTGACTGTGCGTGGTATACGCCGATGTAGCTGATATGTAGGGAAGTCAGAATGTTACCAATACACGCAGTTAATTAAATTTGTAAAAGAAGTGTTGGAAGCTGATGCTAATAGCTCATAAGAATAACTAGACAATACAACAGAATAACAGTCGCTTGAAAAATTATGTTAATAAAAGATAAATTTTGGACCTTAGATATAAGGAGCACTAAGTCACATTTATCTAATTTCACAATAGTGCAGCTGAAAGATGTGTTTGTAATATGAATGAAAGTGCACCTGATGTGACATTTGCGTAAATGTACAGTGGTCTTCGAAAAATATTGAGTAAAATGTTTTTTATTTAATGTACTTCTAGTTCATGCGACTATAAATAAATGAAATAAAAACATTTTGCTCACTGAAATACATCATTGCAAGATTCATCATTACTGAAACATTTTAAAGCAAAATATTTTCTGAGTTTGAATCGTATATAACTTTTATGCAGATCGTTCGTGTAATTAACATCTTAAATGCTTAGTTGTGAGCAAAAATACTATAGCATACATTCATGAAAAGTCTCGTTATTCTAAAGAAATGTTAATTAGTAAGCATTTACTTATTACTGGAATAAAATATAACTAGCGTACCCGTGCGAGAACTCTCACATGTAATCAGCCTCTTCCCTGGTTTTCCATTTCTACATTAAGCCTGTAATATATCTTTTTCTTCAAGAGACTTTAATCCTCCGTTACTTGTTCTGTATGTATCCTTGTAATTGATAACAATACAACATACCCTTGTCAATACAAAATATACTTATTTAACTTTATTACCGAGCGGGAAGGTGCACTCTTATATTTCAATCTCGTATTATATCAAATAATTAGTTTAATTTCACATTCAGTTGGAGATTCTTCATGTCGCTGAGCAAGAAGGGTAATATGGAGATCCCCCGGACCAGCAAAAATGTTATAGAATGTCCACGAAAGATCTAGAAAGATCTAATCCCGTAGGTTACGGTGTGAAAAACGTTTGTTTGAGGCTTCGGCCTTAAAATTTTAATTTTTAAGACCCTAGAACACTTTATTTAGGAGTTATTTTTTACAATATATCTGACCGAATGTTGTGGGTTGTATTTAACAAGAGTATTTAAATGCAATTTTAAAACAAATCCCTCATATTTTTAAACTCAAACTGCAATTCGACACGTCTACGTGAAATTCTCTTTCTTTAAATACCTCATTTATAAAGATTGCGCCTGAGAGCCGCCAAAGGTATGTATACTACTGAGATAATATAGGAGACGATTTCTTTGTCATCAAGAAATGGCAAAATAAAATAGCACTGTTCGCGTATCGATCAGTTATTAAGTAAAGGTGTAGTTTTGGAAAGCTTTTATGCTCACGAATACAAATGAATTATGCACTCACATGATTCAAAGAAACACCTGTAAATATGTAGTTTCACAACAGACAAGTTGAAATAAAGACGTTCGTTTTTGAAAGCATATAATGACGATAAGCATATATGGACCATATCCCCACCCATTAAATATGCAATTTTTCTACTCAGTTAATTCAAAACAATTACCGCATACATTTCAAAAGAACATTCATAAAGGAATATTCAGATCAAGTGGGAAGTATTTCAAGATGAAATTCACATACCAAAAAATTGTCATTTTACTTTGAATAATATTTTTCCAACGGATTTGACTACCTTCTTAAAATACTTCCTATATCCGTCCCTGAGGGTTACCCAAGGCTAGACAATGTCATGTTATGAAAAGTACAACATATTTATACTGAGTTACTTTTCTGCTTTGCCCAGAAACGGTGATACGAAAGGACTGAGTTATTATACACATGTTATCATCGCCTTAATGGGTAAAAGCGGTTGTGACCACAAATATGAACGAAAAATACATCAGCTGGAACGTACAGAGAAAAGAGATATAATGTAATGAATTGTGTAATAAACATGTGATTTTATGATCGATTGATAGCATCTAAATAAAATTTCTTATGATACTAAACAAAACAATGTATTTGAACGGAAATGTTGGACATGATCCCTTGACATGAGCACTCGAGAAATGGGCTATCTCTGTATTTATAACATTTTGATATAAATAAAACTCTATAGAAAGGTTGTGTGCGCGAAAAAAACCTTTCATCATAAAGTAACGCGAGGTTCGGTTGCAGATTGTACATTTTAGTGCTACGATAATGAATATATCTGTGATTAAATGACCAGGAGAGATGATTTGAGGCATCAACTTATGTCACCGCAGTGCCTCTGACGAGGGAGGTCCTAGGTTCGAGAACCGGCGGTGGCAGAATTTTCGATACTGCCTTGTCAGCTAGGTCGAAGTATGGAGGTGTATTCAGCGGCTGGCTGCTGTGATCGGTAGAATGCCGAAGCAGTACCCTAACAAACGGGCCACGGACCGCGCGCGATCTTTCCTTCCTCTTCCTTGTCCTATCCTCACCGCTTTACACAAACACTTACACTAACATACACATGCCGGGAGACAGGTCAGGAACTTAGAACTTGTCCCGGCTGGGGCGGTGCCCCGCTGGTGGGAGATACTTGGCTGGGGAAAACCCGCTAACCGACAGTAGGTCGACGCCGGATCTCGCCATTCAGTGGGGGAAGACCACTGCCACTTCTATATGAAAAAATACACTGCACTTACGGGATTAATGACCTTAGCAGTTGACGCACCCGGAATCACTAACAATCAACAATAAATGAATGTGATTAAATGAACAATGCATTATATCTGAAAATTGCCAAAAATTTGTTTTAAAACAATACGATTTCCAAAAGACATGTAAAAAGTCTCTATTTTTGGGTTAAGAAAATAAATTATAACCTCACCGTGATGATCCAGTGACCTGTAGAATTACGCTCAGCCTCCATTCTGAGACCTGTCCGACTTTCTACATTCGATGTGAATGGTTGAATTTCTGAATTTGTCCCCGATCGAATAAATAAACAAATTGCAAGTATATGCAATTTATAATGGTGCTCCATGGAATTGCCAAATGCCAACTAATGAAAATACGATTCGCACGATGTGTATCGGGATCAGTAGCAAACTGTGTGATAACACATTTTGCTCGCGTTTAATACTGTCGAACTAGGACAAGGAAAGGGGCATGTAACTGGGGCTGATTGGTCGAAAAATTGAATCTGAAATAGCCAAGGTTCTGGGTGATAACCTCGCTGATAGAAAACAGTTCAAAGACACAACCGTGTACAATGGCTGATAACGGGAATTATTGATCTGGGCTATCCGGGTGACGCCGCGTCGAAGGCTGGGGTGCCGACGTTTCGACCGACATATTGCGGTCATCTTCAGGGCTGTACTGCGCCAGGATTTTTTTTTCTATTTCCCCTCACCAGTTGTCCTGGCAAGGCGGGAATTTATTCAATGATTGGGGTACAATATTGCTCCAACCGTGAGGTTTGTGGAGCTTCGTGAGTGTTATATCTTAAATAAACTAAATTAACCTAACTGCGCCAGGATGTTGGGCGCTCTGGTTTATATAGAGAAAGGGGCAGGCTGTGATAGGCCGAGGTGTAGGCAATCGGGCGTGACTAGGTGAAAGGAGGCGGGGGGAAGCAGACGGACGGAAGCGGTCCGTGGTCGGACGGCGTAGGGCGGTCCGGTAAGCTCAGGGGTCGGACGGCATGGTGCGGTGCAAAAAACCGGAATAAAAATAATGATGTAGTAACAACAGATGATATTTTTTTAATACACAAACATTGACCATCGATTGTAATTCCAATAGGAAATAGATTACACTACAGTGATGCATTTTACTTTCTCGCACTTACTTTGCAAGTATAATGTTTTTGTACTTACTTTGTAAGAAGAGAAAGTTACGTAATCGTGTGTAGGAAAGCGGAGAATTTTCGGCAGAAAACCTGTTATTGCTGGGTCCTAGTAATGACAATGTGGATAAATCCAGTTTCTAAATGTAGAAAAAAACTAACAGGTAAGCAGCCAGAATCCATGTTTTGTAGGTCCTTGATACCTGAAAATCAATTGACGACAAAACAGCTGTCCATCTGTATATCTTGAGTGCGCCCATCCAGTGCGTACAGGTCAACCTCCATTCACAGGAAAGTAACTCAAGCAATGACCTGACTCTTTGTTCCTTCGTGTGTCCTCAGATCGACGCGCCCGATAAGTGCCTTTAACTCAACCTCCATTCACAGGAAGGCAATTCAAGCAAAGTCATGTCTTCTTTTTCCCTCGAGTGTCCTCAGATGGACGCCCGATCAGTGTCTCTAACTCAACCTTCATTCACAGGAAGGCAACCCAAGCAATGCCCTGACTCCTTGTTCCTTCGTGTGACCTCAGATGGGCGTGCCTACCTGTAAATATCCTGACTTCTTATTCCCTCGTGTCCCCTCAAATGGGCACGCCCAATCAGTGCCTCTAACTCAACCTCTATTCACAGGAAGGTAATTCAAGCTAAGTCCTGTCTTCTTTTACCCTCGAGTGTCCTCAGATGGACGCCCGATCAGTGTCTCTAACTCAACCTTCATTCATAGGAAGGCAACTCAATGCCCTTACTCCTTGTTCCTTCGTGTGTACTCAGATGGGCGCGCCCGATCACAGCTTCTAACTCAACCTCCATTCATAGGAAGGCAATTCAAAGAAATGTCCTGACTTCTTGTTCCCTCGTGTCCCCTCAAATGGACACGCCCAATCAGTGTCTCTAACTCAATTGGCATTCACAGGAAGGCAACTCAAGCCACGCCCTGACTCCGCGTTCCCTCGAGTGCCATCAGATGGGCGGGCTCGATCAGTCCCTCTAACTCAACCTCCATTCACAGGAAGGCGACTCAAACCACGCTCTGACTCCTCGTTCCCTCGTGTGTTCACAGAGGCGCGCGCTGAGCTGCTGGGCGCGCCAGACCTATTCGTGAAGCGCGGGTCGCGGCTGCGTCTGACGTGCCTGCTGCGTCAGAGCACGGAGCCACCGCAGTTCGTCTTCTGGTACCACGAGCGCGTCATGATCAACTACGCCGAGGAGCGGGGCGTGTCCGTGCGGCACGGCCGGTCTTCCTCCGAGCTGCTCATCGCCGCCGCCAACAACGGCGACTCGGGCAACTACACGTGCGCGCCCAGCAACGCGCAGCCGGCCTCCATCAGCGTGCACGTGCTCAACGGTGAGTGTCTCTACTGGGTAGGGTTGGGCGATTGAATCGCGATTCGTACGACAATGCATTATTTTATAAGAATAATACTGGGGCAACTACACGTGCGCGCCCAGCAACGCGCAGCCAGCCTGCATCAGCGTGCACGTGCTCAACGGTGAGTGTCTCTACTGGGTAAGGTTCGGCGATTGAATCGCGATTCGTACGAAAATGGATTATTTTATAAGAATAATACTGGGGCAACTACACGTGCGCGCCCAGCACCGCGCAGCCAGCCTGCATCAGAGTGTACGTGCTCAATGGTGACTGTCTGTACTGGGTAGGGTTGGGCGATTGAATCGCGATTCGTACGACAATGGATTATTTTATAAGAATAATACTCGGGCAACTACACGTGCGCGTCCAGCAACGTGCAGCCAGCCTGCATCAGCGTGCACGTGCTCAACGGTGAGTGTCTGTACTGGGTAGGGTTGGGCGATTGAATCGCGATTCGTACGACAATGGATTATTTTATAAGAATAATACTGGGGCAACTACACGTGCGCGCCCAGCAACGCGCAGCCAGCCTGCATCAGAGTGTACATGCTCAACGGTGAGTGTCTCTACTGGGTAAGGTTGGGCGATTGAATCGCGATTCGTACGAAAATGGATTATTTTATAAGAATAATACTGGGGCAACTACACGTGCGCGCCCAGCAACGCGCAGCCAGCCTGCATCAGCGTGCACGTGCTCAACGGTGAGTGTCTCTACTGGGTAAGGTTGGGCGACTGAATCGCGATTCGTACGACAATGGATTATTTTATAAGAATAATACTGGGGCAACTACACGTGCGCGCCCAGCAACGCGCAGCCAGCCTTCACCAGAGTGTACGTGCTCAATGGTGAGTGTCTGTACTGGGTAGGGTTGGGCGATTGAATCGCGATTCGTACGACAATGGATTATTTTATAAGAATAATACTCGGGCAACTACACGTGCGCGCCCAGCAACGCGCAGCTGCCTGCATCATCGTGCACGTGCTCAACGGTGAGTGTCTCTACTGGGTAAGGTTGGGCGATTGAATCGCGATTCGTACGAAAATGGATTATTTTATAAGAATAATACTCGGGCAACTACACGTGCGCGTCCAGCAACGTTCAGCCAGCCTCCATCAGCGTGCACGTGCTCAACGGTGAGTGTCTCTACTGGGTAATGTTGGGCGATTGAATCGCGATTCGTACGAAAATGGATTATTTTATAAGAATAATACTCGGGCAACTACACGTGCGCGTCCAGCAACGTGCAGCCAGCCTCCATCAGCGTGCACGTGCTCAACGGTGAGTGTCTCTACTGGGTAAGGTTGGGCGATTGAATCGCGATTCGTACGAAAATGGATTATTTTATAAGAATAATACTGGGGCAACTACACGTGCGCGCCCAGCAACGCGCAGCCAGCCTGCATCAGAGTGTACGTGCTCAATGGTGAGTGTCTGTACTGGGTAGGGTTGGGCGATTGAATCGCGATTCGTACGACAATGAATTATTTTATAAGAATAATACTCGGGCAACTACACGTGCGCGCCCAGCAACGCGCAGCCAGCCTGCATCAGCGTGCACGTGCTCAACGGTGAGTGTCTCTACTGGGTAAGGTTGGGCGATTGAATCGCGATTCGTACGAAAATGGATTGTTTTATAAGAATAATACTGGGGCAACTACACGTGCGCGCCCAGCAAGGCGCAGCCGACGTCCATCAGCGTGCACGCGCTCAACGGTGTGTCTGTAGTGGGTAGGGTTGGGCGATTGAATCGCGATTCGTACGAAAATGGATTATTTTATAGGATTAATACTCGGGCAATTACACGTGCGCGCCCAATTGAGATTTCTTCGATTAAGTATTTACATTTATTTGTGTTTATACTTCTGCATTTAATTTAAAAACATTAACGTTATTTAAGTTGATGAACATGCTTTTTCTGATCGCATTAAAATAACAACTAAATTTGACTTAAGCACAAAGTTAAATAAATAAAATTTAACAATCAGAAAATTGATAATGATTCGCATTTTTGTGATTGATTTTCTAAGTTAAGTTACTAATCTACTCATTTATTTACAAAATAAAATTTAATGTTTTTATTTAAGCATTATTTAAACACGTGAAAAATTAATCGATTTTTGAAGATTAATTTATTAATTCGGAACGATTAATAGTTATTAATAAAATCTATATTAATCAAAAAAATAATCATTGTTAGATATTAATCCATTATTCTTTAATAATCGCTCATCCCTAATACCAAGGTCTCAGGGAAGAGAAGAGAGCAAAGCCTTCCACACATTTTCTTCTTCTGGATGTAATTATCAAATTAAATATTTTTTCTGTTTGATACCTATGAGGAAATTTATTTATTAATAAAGAAAAATACACTTACTTGATATATATGAGGAAATTTATTTTGATCGAGTTTTAAACTATGCACTCCTTTAATAGTTGCGAAAACGATGGAAATTGTTCTGAGAAAAAACACTCTGCGTTTCTTTTTCTCGTGTAGTGATCACCCATATCTCTCAAAGGTTATGCACTCTGAAAATAAACTGTTTTATTTGGGCGTTGGGGATAGGCTGGCGAAATTACTCTCTTGCACGTTAGTAACGTTCTTTCAATTAGATTAACGTATGTGCGACTGTTTCCGCATAAATACTAGTGATGTGTCTCTCCGACAAGACTTATCCGTGGGAGGTAGTTGATGCAAGATTGATTGATTGTTTTTTTCGTGTTTCCGGGCGCATCAACTGCTTTGGTCATTAGTCCCGTTAGTGTAGTGCGTGTTATTTTCTCGTGAAATGGCGGTGATCTTCCCCCGCTGGATGGCGAGATCCGGCGCCGACCTAACGTCGGCTAGCGGGGTTTCCCCCTAACCAGGACTCTCCCACCAGCGGGGCACCGCCCCAGTCGGAATAAGCTCTAAGCTCCCGACCGGTCTCCCGAAATATGAGGGTGTGTAGTGCATGTTAGTGTGTGTGTGTAAGGGGAGAGGATAGGACAAGGAAGAGGAAGGACATATCGCGCGCGGTCCGCGGCCCGTTTGGTAGGGTACTGCTCCGGCATTCGCCTGGTGTTGATTGGAGAAACCACGAAAAACTACCGATCAGAGCAGCAGGCCTCTAGAATTCTCCTCCAGACAGCGACTAAATTCGACCTAGCTGAAAAGCTTGTGTCGAAAAGCCTGCCGCCGTCAGGACTCGAATTGATGCAAGACTTAATCTCTCCTCTAAGAGCTGGCTGAAAGAATAGGTGAATAGATTTCAATAGATTAGCAGTGGAGTATCGATTGGGGCACAAAAATTGGCATCTAAACGATACACGAACTGAGATGAGCCTGCCCTAAGCAATACCACGACCTAAATGAGATCATTTGCAGCAATAATGTACGTACAATGCTGCGATGGACAAAAGGCCAATTTCCGCGTGAAGTTCGTTGGGCTCTCCTCAGGGAAGATCGACCCAGGGAGCGTTGGAATTCAGCGGAGGTCTCAGGCGTTTTCGATGGAAAGGAGTTGCGACACCCGGGAGGACTCCCGTCTACATTAGGGATGTGCCCTTAACAGCTAAACTGTTATTTCTTAACCGTTAACGTTTCGTAACTGTTACGCGAAATAACAGTTATTTTGTTTATCGAGTTGTTGGCTGTTATCGGTTGAAATGCATAGAACTGCAACCTACTGAGCCTATTCCGAACTACTACAAGCTTTTGTGGCAACCATTTTGTACGATAGCAGCTTCCCTGCAGCTAATCAATCATGATTTGCCAGTGTTCAAATTATAGATTCATTGATACATAATTCGTCATTATTACTCACCATGTGCCACAATATTTTTATATTTTATTGTATACACTACAACAAGATGTTTGTCCTTTAAATTAAGTCCGTCCAATATGTTAACTTATTTCTGTCCCATTGATGCTTATGTGAGATCAACTAATATTTCCCTAGGTCCAATAAAATAAAATGAGTTACGGTCAAATAACTTACATTATAATACTTGTTATTCGATAGTCATGAACACTTTAGCTATAGGTAAGCATAAACACTGTTTGTCCTCATTTTCGGCACTCGTCACTTCACTAAGCACAAGTTGCATATTCGAAAGAATATTCGCAATCTGAACCCGAATCACTTTCATTTTAGTAATATTCTATATTCTTTACACATTCGCTACAAATTATATGAATTACTATTTATCCTTGGCAGTTCATCCAGTCTCGTTCATATCCGCTGCTTCTCTGTCCAAACATGTTAGGGAAAGTAGTGCAAGGAAGCGTCGTAAGGTAGCTGCACAAACTTTACGGTGCTGCCAACGTTATTCGTTTTGCGTGGTTTAACTCTTAGCAGTCACTACAACTGCTTTAACTCTTAGCAGTCGGCCATGTTAGGTTGCTGGTCATGGACCTGTTATTTTTTAACTGTTATTAATAACAGCTATTACGAGTCAGCTGTTTTCGTGATAACAGTTATTGGAGAAAAGCTGTTAAGCCCATCTCTATTCTACACTGGCTGCCATACGAGACCATACGGTCTCATAGAGAGATTTAAGTTTTTTATACTACGAGTCCATATAGTCTCGTGCGTTGGCATGTCATTGTCTCACAAAGCTGTGTAGCTGCGTTCCAATGAGTCCATATGGATTCGTAAATTTTTGTAAATATTTTTAATTCTATATGATATTATATACATATTGGTGCAAGTTAATTAGTTATAGTTATTTCTAGCATAAATTATAAAAGTGCATCAATACCGTTGGCACGTGACGTACGTGAAGAACCTGAACGGTACCGAGGCGTAGTGTAGCAAGAATGTGCTTGGCAGTGAATGCGTTAAGAAAAGCGAATCCGCTATATTCTACGATCAAGTTCTTGTTTGATCACTGTGTTTTTTGATTTTTTTAAAGGTTGATTATTCATTTCTTTACTAATAGATTTTTAGTATAATTAAAGAGATGAGAATTGAGCGTATGTTTTGTAAACAATCTCATTATTGAAGAATGCTTGATTCTTTCCATTTTTAAAACAAATTTGAAATTTTGAAATCAAATATATATAAAATATCGACGTCTCAAAAATGTCGATCACCGGTTACCAGATGGAAGGAGATTGAATAATTTTTAAGAATTATGTTAGATTTTTGAGGTACAATGACATGGTGTGGCACACTTACAAAAAAGTTTAAAAAATACTACAATACTTATAATAAATTTGGAAAAAATAGATGTCGTCATTGACATATCACATTTTCTCTTCAATGATTTCACAAATCGGATCTGATGACGCATTATCACGAGCCATTGATCAGCGACTTTCGTCTGACTGCCTCAATGCACTTTTCTATTCATTTCTACATAAGTACGAGTATATTTCCGGCTGTGCATACACAAGGCCTCTGCAAGCAATGTGTGTGTTCTCATTTCCCGACATATTGATGGAGCTGTGGAACACGGATTTTCCACCTTCAGCGAGTCATGTGTTTCAACAAGACCCTTCTTGAAATTTTGTTCCCAAAAATCAAACTCACTGTGCGCACATAGAAAAATATAACAGTTTCAATCGGCATGCCGTTATGTTTCATTGTAGGTCGTTCAAAAGAATGTGTGCCAAATTTAGGAGCAATCACTCCAGTGGTACTATTTTTTAACAAAAATTCTAATCATCTTCGCTTTTACGTAATAGTTTAGTCCACATTTAATTGTAATACTTACTCCTATCTTGTTTTACAGAAATCATATATATTGTAGTTTCTTGGAAGTACTAACCATTGATGGTTAGTAACGGTTGTGATTGTTAGCAATTCCGTTTTTATACATTATTATCTGACTAGTTATACACCTACTTTTTACGTCTGGCGTGTTTATTTCATTGTTTCAGAAAACTAAGAAGATTATACAGACTTTGTACATGTTTTTTCAATAATGTGATATGAATGTGCGAATAGGTAAACGTTAAAATAATCGCACATACACCAAATTAAACCAAGAGAGGATATTTATAAAATGACCGTAAGAACTGAAAGTTTGGTAATAATTCGCAGTAAGTCAAAATTACGAAAAGCAGACAATGACTGAACACTAATGACAAACTATGTTTGCGACGATCTATCAGTGGCGATTACCGCAGAAGCCACACGCTGTTGACAGTGAGCTCCGTCTCCAAAGCCGGCCTCTCTCCACTGAGACCTTCCTGCTTCTGATGAGCGACCACCCACATGGGGAGACGTCCGTACGCGTGTCAACACGTTTGACCAGCTACGCCATCTTCGGGGATCCCCTCTGCCCTTCATCGTGCAGATCTCCGGCTGTGCATACACATGGTCTCTCCGAGCAATATGTGTGTGTGTGTGTGTGTGTTCTCATTTCCCGAAATATTGATGGAACAGTGTTATTTACTTCACGCGTTGACATTCAAAAGAGATGCACAAAATGCGTGTCTCATTGAAGAATGTGAGCATTTATGGATGAAAACGTTTAAAATTTAATTCTCTTTAAGAGAAAGGGGAAGAAAAAACTGAAATTTCCAGTGGGACCACCGATTTATGTATGTGAATTTCTCACGTAAAATTTGTGTAAAACGTTTAGTTCGATTTTATGAAAATTACGATCTACTTCAGCTTGCCCTTCATCTTGCAGATCTCCGGCTGTGCATACACAGGGTCTCTCCGAGCAATGTGTGTTTTAGATGTTTAAATTTGTCATGGAAGAATGTGAGTATTTATGAATACAAGCGTTTAAAATTTAATTCTCTTTGAGAGTGGGGTGAAGAAGAAACTGAAATTTCAAATGCGACTACAGATTCTATTGTGCATATGGATTTCTCTCGTAAAAATTGTGTAAAACGTTTAGTTCGATTTTGTGAATACTACGATGTTCTTAATTTTCATGGAATTCTTCAAAATTTTCTTTATAGGAGTATATCTTTCCTTTTCGTCAAACGTTCCCTAAAACGATAATAAAACAAAATTGATTATAGAAGAAAAGTTGAATGAAATGATCTCGTGTATATATTTGAATAACATTTCTGCATTTTAATATAATGACGATCAGATTGCATACTATTGACGATTTCAACTGCGTTTAAAACATGTTTTTCTGTCCTCTTTCCAATGGCGTTGTTTTCGGACAAACGTTGAGCAACAGAAGCACCATTCCCTTGGGTCCTCGACCAATCCTTGAATCCTGTTACTCACAAGCGTCCTTTAGGGTGCTAGTGACCTGAATAGGAATGTGAAGAGGTTAGAAGGTGAGAGGAGTAGAGTGGCAAGAGGAAGCACAAGAGCTTGCGGGTGAGAGGTAGAGCGAGTTTCGATTGTGGTGCCCACATTCCGGAGATGATGTGTAGTGAGATAATGGAGGGCGACGGGAAGGGTACAGTCCCCTGGTTTCAAAGTTGACGAAACTGAAATGGAGACTGGAAATCCCTCTGACTATTCAATGTCGAATAGATCGACCGGTTGGGGTGGCTCAGGGGATCTCCAGTGCCTCTGACCGGGAGGTCATGGTGTCCGAGTCCGACTCTGGCAGAATTTTTGATGGTACCTACATATCTACGAAGAATTCATCCGCTGACTGGAGGAGAATTCTAGCGATCGGCTGCTCTGATTGGTAGTTTTCCACGATTTCTCCGATCAACACCAGCCGAATGCGGGAGCAGATGCCTAACTAACGGGCCATTGACCGCGCGTGATCGTTCCTTCCTCTCCCTTGTCCCATATTACTTACACTCTCATGCACTATACTTTCGGGAGCTTATAGCTTCTCCCGGTGAGGACGGTTCCTTTCTGGTGGGAGATACTTGAATACGGAAAATGCCCTCAAGTCGACCTGAATATCGGTGGCGAGTCTCATCACCCAGCAGGGAAGAACATTGCCATATCTCGCGATAAAAATACACTACACTTACGGGACTAATGAGGTTAGCTAATGGACCGCCCTTAAATATGAAAGAATAATTCACAATCAAGTAAGTCGTAATTTTGATGGGAACGTCGCAAATTGTGCTACACTCTGTGCGCGCTGATGCAAATCAAGGGTGTTGTAAAATTCCACCTCTCGTAGTGCCACCCATGAATAGTTTATTCTCCAGAAGCACGAACGTTATACATTTAAGGGTCCTTCAGAGCATACGTGTATAATATAGTAATGTAGATTGAAGTTCAGTAGTGTTATTCAGAATAAAGATAGACCTACAAATGTGTGGGCATGTGCCTGATGCACATTCAAACATTTAATGAAGAAATTATTGGGTAGTGAATGGACATTCAGTAAGGTGAAGTGTACAAGTATATATTATCTTGGAGCGAGTAGTGCGTATATTATCTCTTTTTTATATTTGCTTTTTCGTTTTTAATTTTCTTGAATAGTGAAATTGTGTTTTGTTATGTTTATACGTAGAGTCTTTTTTAATTTATGTTTTTATAATTATACATTTTTGCTAAATATTTTATCCCCGAGCATACCTTGATTTGCAGAAATATTATTGATAATAATAATAATAATAATAATAATAATAATAATAATAATTATTATTATTATTATTATTTTTATTATTATTATTATTATTATTATTATTATTATTATTATTATTATTATTATTATTATTATTAATTATTAATGCATGTTTGTCATGAAAATTCCATGCCTGTCGAAAAGACTTCTGATTTTGCGGACAAATATTTAAAAAAAGAACAGCAACTGCATATAATTAAATAAGATATGAAACATTGAAGATATCAAATATATGACACACTGTTTAACAACAACATATGAAGCTTGTGAGACATCGTATTTGTTTCCCTCGTTGTAGGGCAATATTGATTTTTATATTTATTTTTTTAAAGAAATTAAGATTTTGATAACACACTCTCGGTAGGAAAGCCAGTTACCAGAAGCGAGAAAATTATTTGTTTTTAAGTTATCATACTCGAATATGTTCGTCATCTTTTATTTATGAAAGAGGTCTAAGATGGATATACATTATGACTATCTGACATTATTAATACTAATAAAAATTAATTCAACAACATGAAACGGACGATACTACAAAAAGTAGTGTAAACTTAAATACAAAATTTTTCAGGTTCTTCTTCAGGATTATCACATTATTCTTGCAAAGTTTGGTAAAGATGAATATAACACAAATGCGGAAAATACAATTTAAATAATGTATTGGTAGATGCATCACGGTCATTTTTTTTCGCCTCTCTCTAAGAGCACGTGCTTCCTAATACATTCCACCAGAGGCCATTTGAGAAGAGAATCGAAAAAGGAGAGCACTTCGTTCCATCCAAAGGGGTAAATTTTTGCATTGTGTTGTCGACGCGTCGTACAGTGGGCCACTAAAAGTGCATACTATATTTTGTATTATTCTTAAGCACTTTAGTTCTCCATGAAGAAAATAATATAACCTATTATTATAAATTAAAAAAACACAAGACCTTTCTAAATGTAGGCCTCTAAGAATATAGAATAGACGCCCTAAAGAAATAGCAGATGATACTGGTGAGGCAGGGATAGCTTTGAAAGTAACCATGGCAAAGAGGATGAAGTTATATTTACGGGCCTTTGGTACTACGAGTTATTTCTAAGTTTATGTATTAATCAGTCGAGGAAAATTTTAGGAATTCGAAAATGAGCTGTTCTTCAAGCCTTTTAGATTTCTAATGTAGTTTTGGTTGCGAAGGTTCAAATATGTTTAATGGTTCACACATTCCTATCATACAATATTTCACTCCATCGTACGGAGTTTTATTTAATTAATTTTGAAAAGAACTTGAATTTTCCTTGTTTAATTACATTAATTGAAGTTCACTTGCATTAGTACATGCAATATTGTCATTAAAATAGCAGATCCATATCATTTATGTTTAAAAATCAATCATGATCTCATGATGACACACTTCAAAGAATGACATTTTCCCAAATTTCATTTTCCCCTCTACGTACTTTCCAGGGTCCCTGAGTTATGTAGACTAAAGACTCACGCCTGCTTACATTCAATAACAAGAAAAACATTTTTGTCAGATTGTTTAGGGATTTTTCTTTACAGCACAGCAATTTTTGACTACTTTTTCCTTCCAAAACTTCCACAAGTTAGTGCTTTTGGTAAAGACAATCGGTAAGCATACTACTAAGAATAAGCAGAAGAGATTTTTTTAAATTTAACTCATGAAGTTTTAATGATGACAGAACTCTGAATGAGCATTGAACGTAATATCATCACTGATTGGTTGATTTTTCCGGGCACGTCAAACGTTGTAGTCACCAGTCCCGTTAGTGTAGTGAATGTCTTAGCGGGTACTGACAGGCAGCAACTAAAATTTCATTATGCAACCCCTAACATTTCTACGATGCTCAAATGAAGTGTGATTAAAGTTTAAAGAGGTCTGAATCCAGGAAAGTAATAGGTACGTAATTAAACACCAATACA
The DNA here is from genome assembly GCA_011170035.1 of Teleogryllus occipitalis. NCBI lineage: Eukaryota > Metazoa > Arthropoda > Insecta > Orthoptera > Gryllidae > Teleogryllus > Teleogryllus occipitalis. The sequence goes on from BLKR01004170.1 coordinate 90,531, forward strand.
ACACATGGTTAAAGAAAATACTGAGTACTATATTGTCATATAGAAATTGTTTCCTGATGCATTCACACTCTAATAATAGACACATCATTTAATATTTTAACACCACAACAGAATTACAGCTACCAAACTGCTCTGCCAATAACAACTAGCAAATAACAATAAATTTATGCAGACACCTTTTATTTGAATATTTTAAAAATTAACATTTTTTCATCACTGCAAAATTAAGCACTACTACCTTAAATACAAGATATCGAAGACCTATAACCTTGATATTATTAGAATATTTAGCACAAATGTTATACAAAAAGGATTATTTGCGTATTTCATGATACTATAAGAATATTATTTGAATTTAGCAAAGAAGCAGCACAAGTATATTATTTCCGGAATTTCGAAGCACTCTAAGATTCAATATCTAAGTTCTTTAGATGTCCTTCACCAATGCGCAAAAATATTTTCCCTTATCTCAATATACATACAAATTATCACGCTTGATAAAAAACATTTTGGTAAATTCGCGCAATCTTTGAAATCACATAACAAGAATTTTCCAGTCAGAATTCAACAATTTCTGTCTACCACTTATCCAATACCATTGCAAGAAGGGCTATTCATGCATATATTTCACGTTCAGCTTAATGGAAATATGCAGCAGACATATGCAGCATTTGGCCAATGTCATTAGTTGTGGAGCAACAGTAAATATTCCACAACAGATGGTAAGCTTAGATTAGATAAACTCACAAAGCGCAATCACATATTGTATAAAGTCGGCAACTCGAAACCAGCAGAGTTCGATCTATCATTGCGGCTGACACCATGGAGTTCTCAACAAAGACTTACACAATTTCGTCTTGGAAACTAAATACCGACACTTTGTACACTTGTATAAAAATTCAGTGTCACAGGGGTTAACAATGAATTGATTGATTTTTTCGAGTTTCCGGGCGCGTCAACTACTTTGGTTATTAGTCCCGTTAATGTAGTGCATGCTTTTTTTGCGGGAGATAGCGGTGATCTTCCCCCGCTGAATGGCGAGATCCGGCACCGACCTACCGTCGGCTAGCGGGCTTTCCCCCTAACCAGGACTCTCTCACCAGCGGGGCACCGCCCCAGCCGGGACAAGCTCTAAGCTCCCGACCGGTCTCCCAGAATATGTGGTAGTGTAGTGCATGTTAGTGTAAGTGTGTGTGTGTAAGGGGAGAGGATAGGACAAGGAAGAGGAAGGACAGATCGCGCGCGGTCCGTGGCCCATTTCGTAGGGTACTGCTCCAGCCTTCGCCTGGTATTGATCGCAGAATCCACGGAAAACTACTGATCAGAGCAGCCGGCCGCAAGAATTCTCCTCCAGACAGCGACTGAATTCGACCTAGCTGAAAAGCTAGTGTCGAAAATCCTGCCGCCGTCAGGATTCGAACCTAGTACCTCCCAGTCAGAGGCACTGCAATGACATCAGTTGATGCACTGAGATACCTCTCCCGGTGGATTAACAATGAAGCTTTCAACGCACATTGCTTGGTTTGAGCATCTTTCATGAGAACAAACAATGGATTTTACCCACCAGAGGTTCACCATCTCATCCAGAGCCAAAGTCAGCAGCGCAGAAGACTTTCCGCTCGGAAACGAGCTTAGGCAAGTGTGGAGACCAGTCGTCAGGATCGCCTTTAACAACTTGATTCATTTTTAGCTTGTTGCGCAACACAGCGTAATGCAAGTTAGGATAAATTGTACAGTTACTAGCAAGACTATCAGGCGTGTCAGACAAATTATACACTTGTATGAAAGGGATGTTTTATCGCTGGAGGTGACGGGGTTTTTCGTTGGTTACGAATCACTGATTTATAATTCCGTCCGCATTACTGTGTGCTAGATGTCTAAAGTGCCGTGATGACGTGGCAGGTGATGTACTCATTTTTATACCTTTTTTTATTGTAGCTTTTACAAATTGTCTTGCACGTATGCAGAAGCATTTCGCAGTACTTTCAATTTATATATAATTTTATTTACAAAACAACTCATTTGAACAATTAGACATAAATTAAATGTGGAATATAACAATTGTCTTTGCGATGACTTTCCTTAACAACATAACGGATCATTTATAAAACGAGTATGTGATGAGTTAAACGATGAAGGTTTTACTGAATAAAAGAAAAATAGAAAAAAAATAACCGAAACAACAATAAATAACATTAAAGAAAAAATTAAGATCTTTTGCGTGTTGAAATTTGTTGACAAATTTAGGGGAGATGAATTTTGTTTAAATTGTATCGTGAAGAGTTAAATACTGAAAAATGTTAATGTTCTCAATTTTAAGATTGTTCTGAACTTATCGTACGAGTATGTTGTAAGTTCGCATGAAACATGAAAAGAGGTTTCATCAGCTTTTTTACGAACGCATACTTGGCACTCAGTATATTATAATTATTATAATTTCGTCAAACATTTCGCGAAAAGAAATTTCAGTAAGTTAATGAAGGCACAGAATTTTACCGATGTTCTACAGACAATGTTTCATAAATTCTTTGTTCTTCATCTCATCAGCATTGTATTTTCTTTGATCATTTCAAATCTAATTCGTTTTACATATATATATATATCCGTAGAATTGGCCTCAAATGTTTACAGAAGCTCCGCCTCACGAGGCCAACTACGAGGCGTATTCGGAAAGTAAGTAACGTGTTGAAAAAAAAATAGTAAAACAATTTTTTCGAATCCAATTTTATTTTTACATGAAAATACATGTCTTTAACTATTTTTCAACATAGTTTCCGCCAATGATAAAACACTTGTCATAGCGGGTGACCAGATTTTTTATACCATCGTTAAAGAAACTTCCCGCCAGTTTCGATAACCACGACTCCACAGCATTTTTCGTGTCATCGTCAGATCCAAAGCGCTTGCCACCAAGTTCGCGTACATGAAACAGTACGTGAAATTTGTGGAAATGCCTCTGAAAGAGTTGTCATTGTGAAGCGTCTTTTCTCATGAATTGCTTCATCAACTTTCCTTACCAAATCATCGGTGACAACAGAAGGCCGACCACTCCGAGCCTCGGCGTGGACATTTGTTCGACCTGCATTAAACATTCGTACCCACTTTCTCATCATTCCATCACTTATCGCGTATTCACCGTAAACTTTTGTCACTTGACGATAAATTTTGGCCGGTTTAATATTCCTCGCGTTCAAAAATTTAATCACGGGACGAATCTCACAGTCAGCGGGAGAACTAATTGTCTTAAACATTTTGAATGTGCGCAGCAAACTGAAAACACAACATAGAGTAACCAAAATGGCGACAATTGAAGGTCAGTGAACAAGAAGACTAGTGCGCATGCGCGGGGTGCCTACCACAGCGCTTCGACGGCGCTAGAATGAAACGGTACTTACTTTCCGAATATGCTTCGTACAATTTTGCCTTGCTCTGTATGTTGGAAATATTGAGAAGAGCATAAAAATTATAACTTTTTGTACCTGAAATTACTCTCTCTCTCACTCCCTAACTTCCTAGCTCTCTCTCTCTCTCTCTCTCTCTCTCTCTCTCTCTCTCTCTCTCTCTCTCCCTCCCTCCCTCTGCCTACATTTTTACGCTTTTACGAAATTTTTACGACTGAAATGCTTTTTTTAAAGGCCGTGCGCGTGTCACGATATGTCATTCTTGATTTTCTAGAGCGAAACTACCATTTTTCACTCTAATAGTAAACGAAACATGACGAAGTGGGGGCGAAAAATGGCGAAACATGGGCGCAATATGTGAAATGTTTCGCAATTGCATTTTATCTTAACGTCTTTATGTACTATTTACATACAACAGAGATACGGTATCGTGAATCACGTTACACACGTATTGTGTGTGCTAGTATTCAACACGCCAAGTGCAAAAGATATTTCGCACACTCTTCGTAATTATTCCCTCACTATTGGAATGGAAACAAATTCCTGTTTCGCACACGCAAATCAAGCACAACAAATCGTGCTTCGCGACGTTAGTTGGATGTTAGTGATTCCAGACGAGTTTGAGGTCATTAGTCCCGTAAGTGTAGTGCATGTCCTTCATCGGGAGGTGGCGATGTTCTTCCCCTACTGCATGGTGACATCCGGCGGTGACTTACCGTCGACTAGCCGGGTGCCCCAACCAGTTATCTCCCACCAGCGGGGCACCGCACCAGCTGGGACAAGCTCTAAGTTTCCGACCGGTCTCCCGGCATATGTGGTAGTGTAGTGCATGTTAGTGTAAGTGTGTGTAAGGGGAAAGGATAGGACAAGGAAGAGGAAGGACAGATCGCGCGAATATGTGGTAGTGTATTACATGTTAGTGTAAGTGTGTGTGTAAGGGATAGGATAGGACAAGGAAGAGGAAGAACAGATCGCGCGCGGTCCGTGGCCCGTTTGGTAGGGTACTGCTCCGGCATTCGCCTGGTGTTGATCGAAGAAACCACGGAAAACTACCGATGAGAGCAGCCGGCCGCTGGAATTCTCCTCCAGACAGCAACTGAATACGACCTAGCTGAAAAGCTAGTGGGTCGTATGCCTCGCCACCAATTAAGACATTTATTTCTTATTTATAATTTCTTATCATTACTCTAGCGTATTTTCGCTCTGCGCATCAGTGCGCGCAATCCAACCCAGTGTGTGGGCGGGGGGTGGGCAGAGGGGGCGGGAGGGGTTGGGGCGGTGGCCCGACCATGGCTGAGCGCCAACTGGGTTAACGAGCCCCCGCTCCGCTAATCAAGACGGAGAGCAGCTCGCCGCCACCGCCACCGCCACCGCCGCCACCGCTATCTGCCGCTGCCGCCGCCGCCACCTCCACCACCACCGTCGCCTCGCCTCTCCCCCCTGCCCCGCCCCCGCCCGCGCCGTCGCCCTCAGCCTTCAAGTGCTCGCCCCGCCGGGCGCCGCCCCTCTTGACATTCCGCGCTCGCAGGCGCCCAAGCCCCGCCCCCTACCCGGCCTTCGGTCTCTTTTCCCTGACATCGGCTGAGATAGCTCAACTATTGTCACAGCAGTACCTCTAGTCGAGAAGTTCTACTGTTCGAGTCCTGCCGCTGCCTGGAGGATTGGTTGATTGGTTAGTAATTCTGGGCGCGTCAACTACCGAGGTCATTAGTCCCGTAAGTTTAGTGCATGTTTTTCATCGGGAGGTGGCGGTGATCATCAATTTAGTTTAGCAAGTTTTAAACATTTTCCCCCCAAAAACTTCCCCAAATTTTTTCCTTACTTTTAATTTTGTATGTAGCAAATGACGGTAAAGAAATTGGTGCTCGACCCAATTTTGGCGAACACAGTGTATTTTCGAAAATTGCAAGTAAGAATGATAAAGAAGAATACTGATGAAAAAGTCTTTAAGAAAATATGTTTCAAAAAATTAGATCTTCAAAAAAGTCATGTAGAGGTTTTTGAAAAACTGTTAGGATAAATTCTTGCAGTTAATGCAACTTACAAAAACACTTCCCAATTGGTTTTTTAAAGTTTTTTACAGATAGAACAAAGAACGCTTAGAAAAATGGCGCATGGCTCATTTACGTTTAACCTCCGCATTTTTGAAAATTGGAAAAATTAATAATAATACGAAGTAAGAAAATTATTTTAATTTTAATAATATTTCAATGTATCGAAAAGGAACCAACAATTGATAATAAATTATAATGTAATGTCACACGTCATTTTCATTGTTGTTAAAACCCAAACCAAAAATCCCACACCAAAACTCAACAAACGTTGCCTAAAAAAATCTTTGAAGATTACAAAATCTGAAAGAACAATTATTCTGACGATTGTGACCCATGCAAATAATCATATTAGTAACAGACGCGTCCGTGCGAAGCGCTGTAAGGACCAGTAGCATCCTCAGGAGTTAGTCGCGAAGCCTTTGCCCCGCTTTCAACGCTGTACCTCGCAATTAAGGAGGCCGAATGTAAACTACGTCGCGAAGCCGGATAAAAATAAGTGGATTCTCCAAGATCAAAGGTGCAATCTTCGCCTTGCTCGAGAAATCTGACTTCCGACTTCCCAGGCGGCCGTGACGGCGGCGGCGCCGATTCAAAGCGCGTAATAACAAATCTCGAGGTCGAAATTAAAACATCTGACGCTCGCGTGACCATTGCGCCCGGAACGCGAACGTTTCGCCCTTTCTCCGCCAGAGTGCGATCTCGGTTTTCGTCGGAGATTTTGTGGGAACAGCCTTTATTTTATTAACGGAATGAAATTTTTTGTGTTGTTGGTTCTTCCGTGAGCCGGGTTTTGATTCATAAATTAAACCTTACACAGATGTGAAATATAATGAAAGCATGAAATATTCATTCTGGTTTAAAAAGGAATTAAAACAGTATTCTCAGTGTAGTGTTCTTCCACATCAGGCTACTCAAACCGCACCCGCATGAACTATTTACCCTCCTCGGCGGCCCTGCGACATTGGACTATTTCCCCTGCCTCTACTCTCTATTTCTCTCCATATTTTTTAAATTTATTAATCCTTGTTCAGTCTGTTACGCCATTGTATGGAAAAATTATGTGTGATTCAAAACTTCAAAGTTAGTATCACACGGTATTTTTTACATAACTTACAGTTAAATATTAATTACAGAGGTGTGTCCAGGACGGATTCTCTAGCTACTCGAATTTATTTCTAAGTTGATGTTATTAGCTGCTTTCCTTTCTGCTATTTTACGGAGGTCGAAGTAAATATTTGGAATGCGGACTTTTAATTCTTGGATGAAGTGGAACCTAATTGAAGTTTTTGGGTTGCAGGGTATCGGGCATATAGAGAGTTCTTTTTGAATTTGCTCGTTGCGGATATACCAAAGTGCGTTTCCTGTCCAGCGTAGATACTTGTTTTGAATTATTTCTAATTTATTTGAAATAAATTAAGAAGTCTTTATAAATTAACTACTCTCGCTTACGGACGGAGATCATTGTAACTGTAGAATCTGTCCCTTAGAACCCTAACCTGAACGTAGGGAGTTAATGTAATTATTACACTCGTAAGTAAATTCAATAAAAATAACGATTATTTCGATTCAAAATGCTTAATTTCACTCTCAATTGACAATTTGAAATCTGACTAACGTATTATTACCTTTCAATAGGTCTTTTCTTTGCTTTAGTAGAGGGAATGTTAATTACGAGTAATATAGTTAAGTTTGGGGAAAAGCTGTCAATTGACGTCGCCAAAAAGTCGTGGGCCGGGTATCAACTGGTGTGCCTCTACTTCGGAGCAATTTGTACAACCCTTAGACTATAGTGATAGTGCAGCCGAAATATCGGTCGCTCGCTACCAGATAACTGCGAGCGAATTCCTCCGACTTACTATTTCATTAAAAAACACACGAATTTTGCGCCCGAAATCGACCGAATATTCCCAAATTTTCACGACTCACTATTAGAAACATTTGACAAAAGAACGCTTAAGGTTTTCCATATGGATAGAAGATGGTTCTTTGTAATAGTGAGACTGTCCAGGTGATTTCGGGCAATTGGAACCGACAGAACCAAACACGAGTCGTCCGACATCCGTTTTCGGATGCTATCGGAAGAGGTCGTTCTGGTCCCCTATGACCAATTGCGTTTATCCGAGCATGTGTTTGATCGAATCCGACATATCAGCCGAAAATGACCGACGTCGGATGACCGAAATGTTGGTCAAAAATGCCTCTATGCCGCTGCTTTACTTCTACATCTAGCGCTTGTTGTTCTGAATACAGTACCCGCGAACTTCAGTAAGCTAGTTACCTCGCCCGAGACCTTGACTATTATACGTCCCTTCTATGTGATTTGAATAGTGTTTCACACTTTTTGCCCAGTATGTTAAAATATTGGGTAAATGGATACCATTTATATTTTCCACTCGTCTTTTATATTAACACAAAGGAATAAGACATAAATACAAGTACGTTCGAAATTAATGTTTTGTCTTCCGTGCTCTACTATATGCCCTTCTACCGAACAATAAGCCATCAACCATGAAATGTAAATTCGCAATCTCTTTAACCATTGAATAAGTAGGAAGTAAATAAATTGCATTACAAAATAGGGTGAAAAATGTAAAGAGATGAACAAAGACCCTTAAATGTTCAGCCCCAAGCACAAATTGTTGAACAGTATGATTTATAACAACAATGTTTGAAAGAACTGGGTGCGATAGTTGAAAATACATTCATTGCAATGGTAACTTAGTAGCGTCAAGCGGTTACAGGCCATTCCTTTATCAGAAGAAAAAGTATTTTGCGCTGAAATTGATTTCCAAGCCCACGTAAATGAACATAAGATTACTTAAAAAATGAACCACTGAATCACTGAGGATTCTGTGAGCTAAAGAATGGCATTCAAAAACATTTTGCTCACAGGAATCTCTGTGGATGCAACATTTGAGTTTTAATCTAAACTGAACAACGTAAACCAAGAAAAATAATACTCGGAGCTGATACTGGATTGGTCATTTGAACTCCATAGGCAAAGAAAAATTAATCACATTTCCCATTTGGATGGTACCTTTTTACTGTGGTAGGTCCTATAACGTGATATTTGTTTTGGAACTATAAGAACTTCAAGTATAATGGTAGATTGAAAGTCAATAATACATAAGTCAATTTCTTTGCCAATACTATATAAAAATGACAACTATTAATTTACATTTTATTTATGTACAATTTCCTTCATATAAAGGAATAAATAACGTATAAGAGATGCTTACAATTGAAGAGATATTTCTGTAATGAAAGAGAAACGAAATGAAATAAATCAATTCAAAACATCATATGATTATTCAACAAATCTTCATACAAAAGGTTCAATTTAGTGTTATTTGAAACGTACATATGAAATCCGGAAATTTCAAATATACGAAGATACTTTGGTAGGTGTAAAATGCGGTGTATACTTTAAACATTCATAGACGTGTTTCATATTTAATGTTTTGCTATTTTAATTCACAATACGGTGTGAAAATTGTTTGTTCTATTACAATATTTTAATTGCAAAATTTGTACACATTTTTTTGTCACAACGTGGGTAATAAGCTCTCCTCTCCGCGACCAATCAGCTCTTTGTTTTTCGAATTAACCCCAATTAAAGGACGCAGTGCAGGGTGCTCGAATATCACTTGCATGCATTCAGTAAGCGAGAGCCAATTAAATAAATAAAACCTCGTTAAAACAACGAATACTATGTAAAACGCAGGGTTGGAACACCACAGGAATTCTGGAATCGAATCTACAGTAAACATTAACACACAATGTGTATGTACTTCGGGTATCGTGTACGGCAAACGTTCGCGGGAATGTTTGTATACCCGCAGACAAGGGTAACCAACGAAACAAAACATTCGGAATGAAAAGCAGCCGAACAGAATAAATGAAACTAAAGATAACAGAAAATGTCCGGTTTGGTCTTGTCTCCAACAAGTTAAAAACTAAACGAATGTGTATGAATAAAAATTAAAATTAATATTGATCTTGATAGAAACACGATGTTTTGGAAATTTCTTCAAACAGAATGAAAGGGAATTTGAGAGTCAGCAAAGGCTTCCGCGGCGCGAATATTTGTTTTTACACTGTGAACACCGTGAATCAGTTCATGATTCCACTTGAAGTATTGAGAGCAACTAGGTCATAATTCCGTTACTCCCATTTTAGCGTAATAGAAAAATTGACAAATATTGTTCGCCAAATGTTGTTGAGTCATATTAAACTATGAATAATACAGTCAAATACTCAAAATCAAAATTATAAATAACAGAGTAAACATAATGTATACCTACTTGCTCCATGCGATTATATCTCACAAAAGAAAATTCTGTAAAAAGGTTTCAACGGAAAATACACTTGATGAAAAAGCGAAAACGTCCAAAATATTGTTTGATGACCTTCAGTAATTATTATCGTAGCCTAATGAAATGAGGAAGATTTATTCGTTTTGGAACAACATAATCACTATTTACTCTGAACTAAGAGTGGAACATGTTTCTGAAAATGTAATTAAAATGTGTTATATTAACCAAGATCTGCGTACAGCGGACAATAGCGAGAAATCCTATTATTCACGTTAACTTAAAGTAATCTGTTCCATTTAATGATTTCTGATTATTTTAGTAAAGGGGATACGTATCAGATGATTGCTGGACGATGTTTACATTCACTCTCGAAATAAAAATTCCTCATTAATCTTCGAAAAAAAAAATTGCATCATCCCTTCGCTAATTATATTCTCACACAAACACGCTTGCTTGAATTAGAGGATGAATCATTAACTGCTTTCGATAGATCAATTGCAACGACTCAGACAAAAAATCGACGTAATGAACAAATGGCGATAGATAACTGTTCATCCTAATTTAAATATATTATTAAACTTTACTCTATAAGAGCAAGTGATAACACGCCTACGGACCACTATCTTTAACTGTTAAAAAATCACCAAAATTGTTTGAGTACAAACTTCTTTCTAAACGAAAACGATTAGTATTTTAAATATATAGATAATTACCGTCTAAAACCTAACACTGATTACAATGAAGAATATTTTAATTAAAATTTAGGGGCCAACTTAGCAATGTTTCATCACCGTTACCGGAGCTGTTTATTCGCCCTGTCGTTCCCAACACGACATACCCATTCCAAACCACACTCAACGAAGAAAACTGGGAGAGGTGGCTCAGAGCATCAACTGATGTCACAGCAGTGCCTCTGAGCCGGGAAGTCCTAGGTTAGAGTGTCAAGATTCACACTAGCTTGTCAGCAAGGTCAAATTCAGTCGCTGTCTGGAGGAGAATTCTAGCGGCCTGCTGCTCTGATCGTTAGTTTTCCGTGGTTTCTCCGATCAACACCAGGCAAATGCCGGAGCAGTACCCTAAAAAACGGGCCACAGACTACGCGATCTTTCCTTCCTTTTCATCTCATATCCTCACCCATTACACACACACTAACATCCACTACACTACCACACACGCCCAGGGACCGGTCGGGAGAATAGAGCTTGCCCGGCTGGGGCTTGTGGAAGATACCTGGTTGGGGAAAAAGCCCGATACCCGATGGTAGGTCAGCGCCGGATCTCACTATCCAGCGGAGAAAATCAGCGCCACCTCCAGAGGAAAAAAACATGCATTGCACTTACGCGACTAATGACCTCAGTAGTTAACTCGCCCGGAATCACTAACAACCATCCAACTCAACGAAGAAAGCTGTTAAACACCTCCCTTTTACACACTGGCCACAGCTGGTCTCGCGGACGCATATTTTGAGAGAGATTGATCGAGCTGCTGGTCTGACACGCTCTTTTGAGAGCGGTTGATCCGGCCGCTGGACTGGCAGACGCATCTTTCGAGAGCGGTTGATCGGGCCGCTGGTTGGGCGGACGCATCTTTTGAGAGCGGTTGATCCGGCCGCTGGACTGGCAGACGCATCTTTCGAGAGCGGTTGATCCGGCCGCTGGTTGGGCGGACGCATCTTTCGAGAGCGGTTGATGGGGACGCTGGCCTGGCGGACGATTCTTTCGCGAGCGGTTGACCAGGCCGCTGGTCAGGCGGATGCATCCTTCGAGAGCGGTTTGTTCCGGCCGCTGGCCTAGCAGACGCTCTTTCGAGGTCGGTTGATCAGACTGCTGGCCTGACGGACGCATCTTTCGAGAGCGGTTGATCGAGCTCCTGGTCTGGCAGACGCTCTTTTGAGAGCGGTTGATCCGGCCGGTTGACTGGCAGACGCATCTTTCGAGAGCGGTTGATGGGGCCGCTGGCCTGGCGGACGATTCTTTCGCGAGCGGTTGATCAGGCCGCTGGTCGGGGGGACGCATCCTTCGAGAGCGGTTTGTTCCGGCCGCTGGCCTAGCAGACGCTCTTTCGAGATCGGTTGATCAGACTGCTGGCCTGACGGACGCATCTTTCGAGAGGGGTTGATCGGGCCGCTGGTTGGGCGGACGCATCTTTCGAGAGCGGTTGATCCGGCCGCTGGTTGGGCGGACGCATCTTTTGAGAGCGGTTGATGGGGACGCTGGCCTGGCGGACGATTCTTTCGCGAGCGGTTGATCAGGCCGCTGGTCAGGCGGACGCATCTTTCGAGAGCGGTTTGTTCCGGTTGCTGGCCTAGCAGACGCTCTTTCGAGATCGGTTGATCAGACTGCTGGCCTGACGGACGCATCTTTTGAGAGCGGTTGATCGAGCTGCTAGTCTGGTGGACGTATCTTTCAAGAGCAGTTGGTCGGGCCGTTGGTCAGGTGGACGCAACTTTTGAGAGCGGTGGATCGGGCCACTGGCCAGGCAGACGCATCTTTAGAGGGCGGTTGATCGGGACGCCGATCCGGCGGGCGCATCTTTCGAGGGCGGTTTGTTCGGGCCGCTGGCCATGCAGACGCTCTTTCGACAGCGGTTGATCAGACAGCTGGCCTGACGGACGCATCTTTCGAGAGCGGTTGATCTGGCCGCTGGTTGGGCGGACGCATCTTTCGAGAGCGGTTGATCGGGCCGCTGGTTGGGCGGACGCATCTTTTGAGAGCGGTTGATGGGGACGCTGGCCTGGCTGACGATTCTTTCGCGAGCGGTTGATCAGGCCGCTGGTCAGGCGAACGCATCTTTTGAGAGCGGTTGATCAGGCCGTTGGCCTGGCGAACGCATCTTTCGAGAGGAGTTGATCTGGCCGCTGGTTGGGCGGACGCATCTTTCGAGAGCGGTTGATCGGACCGCTGACCTGGCGGACGAATCTTTCAAGAGCCGTCTATCGGGACGCTGTTCATGCGGACTCATCTTTCGAGAGCGGTTGATCAGGTCGCTGGTTGGGCGGACGCATCTTTCGAGAGCGGTTGATCGGGCCGCTGGCTAACCGCGTCGCGTATCATGCGCGTTTGATTAGGATGAGCGTACGGAGTGGCGCTTGCATTATGCATAGCCGTGCCGAGCAGCGTCCGTCGTAGGATTCGCATTAGGTCTCCGCAGACGGCCCGGTCGAGCCCGGCCCCTAACACGAAAATGAAAGTGTTTCTCCGAGCAGTCACTTCAATATGGCATTACGCCGCCTGCCCTCTCCCCCGCCGACCGCCCGGCCGCCCACCCGCCTGCCCGGTTTGCAGGGCCTCCGATTTAATTAGCGGAGATGAAGCGTTGTACGAGAGATGATGAGGGCGGCGGTGGTAGTTATTAGGCGTTCTGCTGAATGTAAATAAAGACGCCTTGGATATGAAGTCCTATCCGCCTTTAGAGAAGTGGGATTTTCTCTTTAGACTGTGTCTCTCTCATATTCGAAGGCCGCCTTCCCTGCTTCGCTGCTGACGTATTCTCGTGAGATTTTGGAATGATTTCCTTTTGCGGGGGAGAATGTAATTTCAGAATATGACATGTTGGGATGGGTAAGCAATTCCCCAACATGGCCACTTTGTCTGTTTTCCATATCGTAATGGCACTCCATCTCTCCCTGTACGTATGGCATCAAATTTGCTCTCCGTGACTTAAGTCCAATGGTGAATACTTTTAGTTGTACTATTGAGGTGAATGTCTAGTACAAATTTATATGTTACTAAGAGAAACCCACCAAAAATGACGGGTGTATTAATAATTCCTTTTAATGAATAGGAGATATCGATTTAATTTCTTTACAACGAAATTTAAGGTTTTTCCATACCAAGATCTCATTTATTATGTGATAGGTTCTCAATCTAAAGGAACCGGTAAGAAATTTTAGGATGACACTGAAAGGGTCACGAAATGAAATTTTGGGCTATTTGCGATTGTTGCTATTGGTTGCCACGACCCATGGATAAATCAAATTTAGTTTCTTTAATATTTTGTAATCATCTACACACTGCGTTCTCAGAATCCCTTCACAATCCATTGTGTTCCCAGCAATCGCGCGTAATATATATAACGCACATAATTTCGTTTTAATGATGAAAATAGTAAATTTGTTATAACTTTGACAAATCTTAAATACATTCAATGGACGAAAAAGTAAAATAGAATTAGTAACGATAAAAACATGTACGCATGATTCACGCAAGTTTTGCGTGATAAAAGAAGTTAGAATCTGAAATGTATTTGACGTACTGCCATGGGCTGTTTACACATAATTTAACAAAAAATATGAAATTTAAGAATCCCCATGTTTACCATTAGTTATTAGTCAAATGGAATAGATTGTTTGTGAGCAACATGTGGGCATGTGTTAAAATATGAAATGAGGTTTTACATGTCAAATACGCATGAGAATGAAATCAGCAACCCGCATGAGGTACGCTCCCCAAAGTGTCTTTTAAATATAGGCTACAGAATAAGTTAAGAGTACAGTACATGTAACATACACACACACACACACATATAACTTACAACACCCTCCAGTAAACATTAAACTCTTTAAACAACTTATTGATGGAGAAGGGTGAACAAACATTTTCGAAACAGATAAAAATGAAGCCTACTCATTAAAGGAGGTGCTCATTCCAGGTCGCGATATTCCCGGAAACTCCTCACAAGACAAACTCATAGGACACTCCCTTCTCCATTCCACCGCCCCCTAACCCTGTTTCTCCCCCACCCCCACCCTCGATGCGAGGGGAGGGGGTGGTGCGGTGCGGGGTGGGGGAAGGCTCATTGTGCGAGACGAGCGCAGTCGTATCGCGCTGTTAACGGGCGCGTTCGCCGTCGGCGGACGCGTGATAAGCCGCTGACTGCGCGGCGGCGTCAACGGTGGGGGCGGGGCGAAGGAGGGGGTGTGGGGGCGGCGTGAGCGGCGGGGAGGCGGGGTGACGAGGGCGGCGGGGTGGCGTGGGCGTCGAGGCCGGCGTGAGCGGTGGGGGCGTTGGGAGCGTTGGGGTCGGCGGGGGCGTTGTGGGGCGGGGGCCGCGTGGGTGGCGGGGGCGGCGGGGGCTGGCGGGGGCGGCGGGGCGGCGGGCAGCGGGGCGGCGGGGGCGGCGGGGGCGGCGGGGGCGGCGGGGGCGGCGGGGGCGGCGGGGGCGGCGGGGGGCGGCGGGGGCGGCGGGGGCGGCGGGGGCGGCGGGGGCGGCGGGGGCGGCGGGGGCGGGGGCGGCGGGGGCGGCGGGGGCGGCGGGGGCGGCGGGGGCGGCGGGGGGCGGGGGACAGCGGGGGCCGCGGGCGGCGGGGACAGCGGGGAGGTGGGGGCGGCGGGGCGGTGGGGGCGGCTGGGGCGGCGGGCGTGGCGAAGGGGCGGCAGGGTGGCGGGGCGGGGTGGCGGGTGGCGGGGACTTGGAGGAGGAGCTGGCGGGTGTGGCGGCAGCAGAGGAGGAGGTGGAGGGGGCGGCGGAGGAATAGGTGGCGGGGATCGGCGGAAAGGACGTGGCGGTGGCGGAGGCGTCGAAGGGGAGGGCGGGGAGAGCGGGGGGCGGAAGCGGCGGCAGGCGTGAAACACGGTGCATGCTGGCGGCATCGGTGGTGTAGGGATTCTCGTATCGGACTCTTACATCAAGAACTCGTAAAGGATACCCGATCGAAGTCGTAAGAGAGAAGAATAAAGCCTGCTGTTCCATGTTGTAGACTTACTGCATCTAAAGCTTAAAAGAATACTCTGATCTATATTCTAATCGTATATTTCGTCGCTCGAGTAAATACTTTCTTTCACTGCTGAATGGGGAAAGAAGCGAAACGAAATTTGGATGGTCAGGCGAAGAGCGGCCTGAGAGACTATGTCTCGCCACCTACAATAAGGGCTCATTGAATTGAACTGATACTGAGGACGGTCGTTAGTGCTGCCAACTGTCAGAAAGTGCATTTCCGATCACACTATTGATCGAGGGGACACGAAATTATCTTTAGAAGTAACTAAAGAAAGTAAATCATGTGTTACACGAACATAAATATTTAATATTTTTGTAATTACTCAATTTCACAATCGTATTTTTTTAAAAGTTGCAAATCACAAATTTTCTTTCAAGTAACTTGAAGTTTATTTTTTCTCATTTTTCAATTATATTTCCCATTTGATTGCATGGCATTTAACTGTTCTACATTCTTTTAAATCACGAAATAAAATCCCTCTCTGTTAAATTTACTTTGTGCACAAGTCCGCTTTGACCATATCGCAAGTCAGCCGACATGGAAACTAAATTTACCTGCATCCAGCTTCCGATCAAAATTGTCAATTCTGCCAGCAGAAAATCAGCAGAGTTGTAATCCTAATGGGCGGAGCGGTTGCACAAGCAGTTTTGGAGATATCAGAGTTGGAGAATTGAGAGGGCTGGTGGGGGCTGGATATTGGGGAAAGAACAGGGTTGGGGGATGGCCATACCGTAGGGATGAAAGGCGCAGAAAATACCAGAGTAGATGGAGGCTGGAAAAATTGCATTGGATAAGATATAATTTTGTGGTGGTTAATGAGTCGCAGCGGTTTTGGTAGAGGGTGGCTTCATAGGAATAGCGATGATAGTAGCGATTGTTGTGGTGATAATCGAAAGTGTTTATTTATTAGTTGTGTGTCCGCCCGATGTGAGCGTTTTGGAGACACCTAAAACTAGTTGACGAATAGCCATAGTGTTGGTTCTGCAAAAACAGAGAAAAAATATGGTGAAAGCGGCGTACATTGCAGTGTTGGGCGATAAATTTCTCCTTGGCAACGCAATAGGGGAATTTGGGGAGAAAAATGATGGCGAAAAACAGTACTGGTAAATAATATGAATGTTGTGGATGAGAACAGTTTGTGTTGGTCGTGATGGGCATAGTGGTGGCATCTGTTGTGTGTATCGAAAATTGTAATGAGTACTTCCACAAGCTCCAACCCATAGTAATGAAGATTATAGTCGTTGCGTCGATGTCGATGTCGACTCCAGTGATCTTGGTAACGGAAATGTTATAGATGTAGGAACTTGTGGCGACTATTGCAATAATTTTAGTAATTACGCTGTGGAAGTGGTAATTTCCCAAGAGGGATGGGAAGGTGGTGAAAACTGAGATCCTCTCCTATAATATTTAGACCGTGGTGGTGGAAATGATTGTAATGCTAGTAATGAGGAATGTTATGGTGATGGTATTTATTGTATCTTTATGATCGTAATCTTAGTAATGGTAATAGAAATAGTTGAATTGATTCTTAAAGTGATGGTAACTATTAGGTGTTGTTGGTTGTCACAGCCAACGCATTGGTTGTGTACTGCAAAGGCTTGTAGCTTTTAGACATGCGTTGGTGGTGACAGCCCAGCCAAGCGCCACCCTCAGCAGGGGAGGTCTGGTAAGAGGGGGCGGGGCCGGAGAGCCAGCGACGCCCGAGGACTGACGGCGTGCGGGGAACGGCTCACTCGTTGCCGTCGACGGCGCCCTTAACATTCACAGCCGACGAGCGCCAGCTCCGGAAACGGCCGCGTCTTTGTGCCGAGTCGCGCCGCCGCCTCCGACACCGTTCCCTCTCCCACCCCACCTCTCCACCCACCGCCATCATTGCCTCTGCTCTCATCGCCACCCGCCAATGCCTACTCATTCGCCAACGCCGATGATCCCACCATGGCCTCCTCCACTATCACTGCTCCCTGTACTGTCGCCAACGCCCCCTTCATATCCACTGTCACCGCCGCCGCCATCGCCAATGCCTGATCTGCCCCCAACCCCGCTGCCCCCATACCATCGTCCCCTACCATGGCCCCCTCCACTAACATGTACAGTCGTCACCACCCCCTACATATCCACTGGCACTGCTGCCATCACCTCCACCGCCACCGCCTGCTCTTCCCCCAACGCCGCTGCCCCCATACCCACCATCGTTCCCCGCCATGGCCTCTTCCACTACCACTGCCCCCTGTTCCGTCGCCACCGCCCCTTCACATCCACTGTCACCGCCGCCGCCACCGCCAATGGTCTTCCACCAGCTCTTCCACCAACGCCGCCACCTGCTCTTCCCCCAACGCCGCTGCCTCCATACTCACCATCCTCCCCCACCATGGCCCCCTCCACTTTCACCGCCCTCTGTACTGTCGCCACCGCCCCCGTCATATCCACTGGCACTGCCGCCATCACCGCCAACGACACAGCCTGCTCTTCACCGAACGCCGCTGCCCCCATACCCACCATCGTTCCCCACCATGGCCCCCTCCACTTCCACCGTCTCCTGTACTTCGCCTCCGCCCCCTACATATCCACTGTCGCCACCGCCAATGCCTACTCTCCCCACAACGCTGCTGCCCCCATTTTCACCATTGTCCCGCACCGTAGTCCCCTCCACTACCCTGTACAGTCACCACAGCCCCCTACATATCCACTTGCACTGGCACTGCCACCACCACCGCCACCGCCATCGCCTGCTCTTCTGCCAACGCCGCTGCACCCCACACCCACCGTCGTCCCCAACATGGCCTCCTCCACTACCACTACCCATTTTACCGTGACCGTCAATGCCTGGCTCTTCCTCCACCACCGCTAATCCCATACCCACCATCCTCTCCCACCATGGCCTCCTCCACTACCACTGCCCCGTGTACCGTCGCCACCGCCCCCTTCATATCTGTCAGCGCCGCTGCCACCGGCAATGCCTGCTCTTCCACCAACGCCGCTGCCCCATACCCTCCATCGTCCACCATGGCCTCCTCCACTACCACTGCCCCCTGTACAGTCGCCACCGCCCCCTACTTATCCACTGTCGCCGCCACCGCCACCGCCAATGCCTGCTGTCTCATCATCTCCGCTGCCCCCATACTCACCATCGTCCCCAACCATGGCACCCTCCACTACTAGTGCCCCCTGTACAGTTGCCACCGCCCCCTACATATCCACAGTCACCGCCGCCGCCACCGGCAATGCCTGCTCTTGCCCCAACGCCGCTGTCCCCCACTATGGCCTCCTCCTCTGCCCCTTGTACCGTCGCCACCGCCCCCTACATATCCACTGTCACCGCCGCCGCCGCCATCACCACAACCATTGCCAACGCCGCCGCCGCCCCCGACCTACCTCTGGCTCGTCCAGCGTCCTCACTATCATGGCTACCGCCACCAACCCACCCCAACCTTGTTCCACTCTCTCCTCGACCGCTGTCTCTTCTTCCTCATTCTGCCACCGCCAGAGCTGCGACCACACAAGATCTTTGGCGCAGCCGTGCAACGAGCAAGATACCACGCCGCTCATTGCAAGATCTTTAACGGCCTCAATAAAGAAAGAAGGATCCTCAACCGCGCGTGGACGTTAGAGGGGAAATAGTAGGTGCGCCTTTGTGTGCGATTAAATGAAACCTGCTTGTGACAGCCATTCACATCTGGAGTGGTTGTGAAATCTACTTTTGTGACCTCGCTGTTTTTCATAGTTATTTACGTGATTGCTTTTTATAGCTGTCGCACCTCGAGAAAGGAATTATCTTAGTGATGTGCTGAAGTTCAAATGGTTGTGTTATCAAATTTTAGTGTGTCGTATGTTGAATAATTGTGAAGAAAGCTTTTTAACTTCGTGTTAATACTCTTCAGATAAAAAAATTAATTGCTGATAATTTTTTGCAATATATATTCATCGTAATTCGGTGTAATTTTGTGATTGATTTGTATTATATAGAAGTATAACCTTGAAATTCACAAAAAAATATGATTTAAATTGCATATTTATTACTCGCATTACATTTGAAATAATTAATTTTAGAAATCATTACTACAATTTCTTTTTACATATTTGTCTGAATCTTAAGAATTGTAAAAATAATACTTCCAGAAAGTTTTGTACTTCCAGCTGAAAATAATTTACTTTACCAATTAATAGTTGCTTCTTTAATTACCCATTCTTCTCTTATTAATGCAATAACGTTCAAAAGTGTACCATAGAGTCGTTCAGACCTTGAACCAATACCAGTGCAGCCATAAAAGATAAGTTCATGTTTTTTGTGCCTAATTCACGAAAATACAACGTACAAAATACAAAGTATGTGCTGTTTAGAACCACTAGCTTTCCTTCACCTTTTTTAGGAAAGAAGTTAGTGTTTTATCATTTAGGACTTTCGTTATTAGAACCTTTCCTAACTTGACGTCACATTTTCTACTTTCGAAGCTTAATAGATGTTTGCAAAACGTTTTGAAAGCGACCACTATACTATCTCTTCTGAGTTTTCAAGATGAAAAGCTCTTGATGCATCCTCGTGTGTTCCAAATCATTTAATCCTTCTTCCTGTCATTAGTTGAGAGTTCAAGCACCACATTATTTTCACTACGTCGTAAATAAATTTCAAAAGTATATGATATAACGTTTAATTGTTATTCCTTCTAATAAATTAAATCAAAATGTATATATTGAAGTCCTGCCCAAAATTTGAACCGTTAGAACAATTGTTTGCAAACTAAACTGCATCGTTAAACTTGAGAGCACAAGGAAGAACATAAGCGGCCAAAGTCGGTTGTGTTTCGAGAAAATACGTATTTTTTAAAAATAGATCAGCACAATGCATCTATGTGTATTTGTTTCCGATAGTTGCCAGGAGACATGAGATAGACTAGTGGTGGGTCCTGGAGAAGCGAGCGACACTTTTTTAACATATAATCCAGATAATATACACACCCAGGTGAATCGGTGAGGGAATGAGCGAGTATTAATTAATCCGTAAGCGTAGTGCATGTTATGTCCCGGCAGGTGGCGGTGTTCCTTCCCTGCTGGAACGCAAACCTCAGCGTCGATCACGTGGCGAGTGTCAGTCCACACACAGGGGTGTGTATAGTTGGGAAGTTTCGATCGAAATCCGGAAGTGGTGACTCATAGACCAACATCGTGGGCGTTCGGTCTCATCTTAACCGTAGGCATGGGGAACCTCGATCGATTCCCAGGCACGACGATTTACAGCGCAATACTGCATGCATGAAGAGTCTTCATCCATCTCCTAGCGTTGGTGTGTCTCATTCCACCTCCACAGGCGTGTTTCCATTCACCTCCACGCCTGACGATTCTCATTTAGCCTGCAGCCGTGAAGTGTCTTGATTTAGTCCCGCAGATAGTCTGGATCGAATCCCGCAGGCGAGAGAAGTCCCTTGGACAATTCCCCTAGCTGGCGTATACGGAAGGAGCGACACATATCGACACTGAAAGGACCCCGAAATGAAATGTTGGTCTATTTGCGATTGTTGCTACTGATTGCTACGACCCGTAGATAAATAAAATGTAGTTTCTTTAATATTTTGTCGTCATCTATACACATTGCGTTCACAGAATCCCTTCAGAATTCAGTGTTCCCAGAAATCGCGCGCAATATTCATAACGCACATAATTTCACGAATATAATTTCGTTTTAATGATGAAAATAGTAAATTTGTTTTAACTTTGACATATCTTATGTACATTCAATGGAAAAAACAGTAAAATAGAATTCGTAACGATAAAAACATGTACGCATGGTCCACGCGAGTTTTGCGTGATAAAAGAAGTTAGAATCTGAACTATTTTTGACATACTGCCGGTGGCTGTTTTCATATAATTTAACCAGAAATATGAAATTTAAGAATCCCCATGTTTACCATTAGTTATTAGTGAAATGGAATAGATTGTGTGTGAGCAACATGTGGGCATGTGTAAAAATATGAAATGAGGTTTTACATGTCAAAGATGCACGAGAATGAAATCAGTTACCCGCATGAGGTACGATCCCGAAAGTGTGTTTTAAATATAGGCTACAGAATAAGTTAAGAGTACAGTACATGTAACACACACACACACACACACACACACACACACACACACACACACACAATTCCCCTTGCTGGCGTATACGGGAAGAGCGACACATATCGTGAACAAGTTCTGGAATTGCTTTCTAACGCGTGGTGGAAATTTGTATGCAAGAATTATGACATTCACATTGCACTTCGAGGAAGTGGTGGCGATGTGGGATAGAGGTGAGCAAAGCGGGGAGATCGCGTTGTGGTGATGGTTAATTGCGGGAAGCGTGATAGCGACTGACTTGAGGGCGGTGATCTCGTTGTGGTCGTCACCGGTGGTTGAGGTGGTAATAAGGAGACGTGAATGAACTTCCCTCTAAGAGAAGTTAAGGAAGTTACTTGCAGTTCTTGAAGTTGGGGACGCTCAACTACCTAGGCAAACATAATTACTGCGAAACTATGCATTTCATGGAATAATGAACATAATTAGGAAGTACGAGAAAATAGTGTCCTAGCTCGTTAACAATAAGAAGATCTTGATATTTTTTCATTAGTTCACTAGTTCTTTATATTTGTGATTGTATTAAATTATAGTTTTGAAAGTACTAAACATAGTAGTATGGACAAGTTTTGCGTCACTCACTCGCAATCAATATTTACAAATGAGGTCTCCAAAGAAAGACAATTTCGCGGAGGGTGACGAATTGCATTTTGACTTTACAACTATTAAGGATTTGTTGAGAAAAACGCCTCTAAATATTCACATCAAACGCAATCCGCAACACTCGCGCAGCATTGTTAAATCTATAATTTACGACTGAAATAACTCGTAAAGTGTTTTAAGGCGTTAAAATATGAAATTTTAGGGCCTCAAAGAAACGTTCCTTACACCGAAATCTACAGGACGAAATCTTCTTGGACATTCTATTGCGTTTTTGCTGGTCCGGCGCTTTTCGAAATTCTTTTAAATTGCTTTTTTCCTTTACTTATTAAAAAGTTCTAAACGAACGGAAAGAAGTATAATTAATTGCCAACTATGTCAGAAGTATAACGTCATGAGACGCAAATTGAGCATTGTTAAAAATATTGCTATTACCAGAATTTTTACAATCTGAAGGAATGCAAGTGTTTACATTCATTAAAAAAGGCTGCACCCTAGAAGGACCGGACTGATCGACAACAAACTTGACGGATATGTTGCACACCATCAGCTAAACTAATGATGCCAAGATTTCATTTTAGTGCCAGCCGTACACTTCGGAGATAGGCATGGAATTGGGCGCAATGGTCGGCATAAGATATCTGCAAACCTCCTTGCCGGCCATTGACCTCGGGTAGCGCCTCTAGAGCATCAATTTCACGTTCACTAAGCTCGTCAGCAAGGCCTTCAGGCGCGTTCAAGTTCGGTTTTGGGAGAACGGATTTATATATTATCCTATTATCCTTCCCCAGTATTGCGTCATTCGCGGATGGTTGTGCTGATCTTCCTCCGGTGCATGGTGAGATTCAGTGCAGACCTACGGCGGCTTGTGGAGATTTTCCACAACCAGGTATCTGCCACAACCGGGGCATCGCTCCAGCTGGGGCAATATCTGAGCTCTCGACCGGATTCCTAGCATGTGTGGTAATGCAAAGTGTTAGTGTGTGTAAGACAGGAGGACAAGGAAGAGGAAGGAAAGATCGCGCGCGGTCAGTGGCCCGGTTTTTAGTGTACTACTCCGGCATTCGCCTAGTGTTGATCAGAGAAACCACGGACAGCTAGAGATCAGCGCAGCCGACCGCTAGAATTCTCCTGCATACAGCGGCTTAACTCGATCTAGCTATGTACTTAGTGTCGAAAATCTTGCCAGCGTCGGGACCCGAACCCCAAAGACCTCCCGGTCAGAGGAGGAGATATAGAGTGTGTATTAGGGAGTCTTACCGTACCCACCAATCGGCAAGAACTGTGCGCTATGGTGCAAGCTGTATGGGATGGAATATCACAGAACTTTCGAAACATGCGCAACCCTATTCTGCGACACTAGGGAGTGCGTGTGCATCATCACGGAGACCGGACGACGTACTAATATGAACTTTGTATGTCTGTATTAAATATTTATCTTAAAAATGTGGAAAGATAATAATTTCATGTGTGTCTTACCATTTCCCAACAACATCGCAATTCGATTTCTCCTGAGTGTAGTTTTTTTTTATGACGATGAGCGTAAATTTGAGTACGTGTGTAGAATAATAAACCCAGTATTTCGTTTATTTAATCATGTGTACAAATATGAAATAAACAGAAATTAGTTACTTTAAATCAGAGAAATTAAAATAAGTGAAAAAAATAGTTCTTTGTCAAATGCTACTAGAGAATATGGCAAGATAATTATAGGAATATTGATCAAACATAAAAGAGTCTTTTTGTATAACTCTTGCAGGAATTGTAGATGATACAAGACATACCACACTTTACTTCTACTTTACTAAACATTACCCTACGTTACTAGAGAATACGGCAAAATAATTATGGGAATATTGATAACAAATAAAAGAGTCCTTTTGTATAACACTTTCAGGAATTGTAGATGATAAAAAAAGCATACCCTACTTTACTTCGTCCACCATCACACATTTTTGCTACATTGCTAGTAGATTCAATACACGATTGTCGTAAAAGCTTTCTGCTCGTGTGAATAGCCTTTCGAGCACAAATTATTTCACCTCTTTATTCGTGGAAAACTTATTTTCATCGAAGACCGTTCAGAGGGTTTCCGAGAAGTTGGAAGTAGCTGGGCCGCAGTCGTGGATTACGATGTTCAAAGTGACTTTCCTCCAATTTCGCTTGGGAAATAGTAGCAGTGTGGGGTCTTGCATTGTCATGAGTGAGTGAGTGAGTAATCTTGGTATCGGATTCCCGCGTATGTTTTTTGAGAGGTATACTTGGTTTTTCTAACGTGGCGGCCGAGGGCAGTGTTCAATCTCGCGATCAAATTTTCAATCTCGCCACCAAGGCGCAGCCCCTAAAAGCTTTCTTCCCGCGCGGCCACTCACTATTAAAGGCGTACTTGCACCAACCTCTCACAAGTCGCTCTCATTGCATGCCAGCACGCTGCTGCACTTCGAAAAATCCAACAAAAGGGCAATAAAAACATTTACAGTGTCTTCCGCGCAAACCGCCGTTCTCACGGGTCCACGCCCGCCAAGAACATTGACCGCCGCTTCTCAGCGCCTCCAGCTGGGGTTTAAGCCCTCATTAGCCTAGGGCTGGGCCACCCCGGCGCGCGGGGCCCTTCACTCACCCCATCGCTCGCTACCTGACAAGCGACCAAGAAATGTGTACAAATATTTCTGGGAATCGCTTCGGGCCTCCCTCGCAAATATAAGCCCGTTAATGTATCTCGCCGACAAGGAGAGCTTCAGGTGCACTGTCGGCGCGCCGTCCCGCTTCTTGGTCTCCTGCAAGCCAGATGCCTCAATTCCCGTGGGATGCAAAACTCAAATACAAACGGGCCGCCATCGCGGGTACCCCACGTGCCACCGCCTTTGCTTCCGATCGCCGCCAATGTCACGTGACTCTCCTCTCCCCAGGCCCGAAGGCGCATCACGAATAGGGAGCCGATCGCGGGCACTTCAAACTTTCCTGCCTTACCATAGGCCCAAGTCATAGCCACGTGACTCTCCCCTCCATGGCCTCAATCACACCCGCAATATAATAAATACTGCGACTTCGCTCCGACATACCTGAACAGAGAGAACAGACTAAACAGAACCGAGAATGAATTGACAGAATGACAGAATGAGCACAATCGACAGAGACAATCGACAGAGGAGAATCAACAGAACTTCTCAAACTACACTGCTCCGAACTTGTTAAACTGACTGACCAGCAAAACTCATCAAGGTCGGCTGTTCCTGCTTCGCCTATCAAGGCGATTAGTACGGCCAAATCAAGCCTGCCTCAAATTCGTGCCACTCGCGGACCGCAGCCGCCACCTGGCCGAATTCACGGCAAACTCCACAACCAGCTCCGGTCATCTGAGTCCGCGCCCATGCCAGTTCGCACCACCGAACTGCCTGGAGCCCGGACAGTGACAGACTCTCAGTGCTCTGACCTCAGCCCGGACAGTGACACACTCGGCCGAGTGATTTGGGTTGGTGCCTTCCTTGCTACAAACTGTAAGTAAGCTAAACCCAAGTGTACTTCAAGAAAGAAGAGCAGTCAGTAACTTTATAAACTTCAAATGGTCCTCCGGCTTATTATAAACCAAAACCAGTTGTATTCATAATTCTTATGCAATTAAATTTATATTCATTCTCATTGCATATTGTCTATCATTCCCCTAAAGGCAAACAATCCCCTGAAACCCGTTCTGATCCCCGTATGTAGTCGCACTCGCAGCACGGCACCTCCCAGTGCTGCATCGGCTACAGGCAGTATATCCAAGATGGAATTCGGCACTACTTTTCACGTCTTTCTTGGTCCTGCCGCAAGATGTCGCATGTACGCGACCGCGTCAAGCCGTGCTGCAGATCAAGCGACTCTAGCGGCAGAACTGAGAATGACTCCAAAATTCGTGCCAAATTTCATCTTGGAGATATTACCCTCAGCCGCCACGTTAGAAAAAACCAAGTATAGGTATCTATAACCCTTATTATTTTTCAATAAGCAGCATTAGTAGATTATTGTTTAATCAGGAAATCAAGGTTCACTGCTTATTTAACATCCTTAGAACAACTATAAGAATATGCAGACAAACGCATAATGTACGTCTTTGAACATCGCCTATAACTGGCCTAAGAAAAGTTTTAATAATCTGAACAAACCAGATTTGGGTCAGTTAGTTGTAGACCTGGTGTTATGGAAAGATATTACTACCAAATTATACAGGCAATATCTTAAAATTTAACCGTTTGAATACTTTCATTAGGAAAAATCTGTAAGGTAACACTTTTCACCATGGACACGTGCACGACCACTTCTTGTTTGTTCATCACATTCACCAAAAGGTAAAAGAATTTAGAAGAAAACACGCAATGTTTTTCGAAGGCATTCTATCACTAATGGTAGATATTTACCATTTAAGACACAACAAGAAATAAAGTGACATTGAACATGTTTGCTTTTGACCCATTTATGTATAAATGTGTACCTGTCGCTCTTATTTTAGAAATTGAATATTTTGATTTTGAAATTGAGTATTTTGATTTATGAATATTGGTATTTTTATATTTTATTTTGTCATAAACAGAACTAGTTAAGAATTTTAATAAAACCTTTTTCGTGTAAGTAAAAGAAAAAATAAATTTAAATCCTT